>JAHWXV010658270.1:0-11114 GCA_024586415.1 Phrixothrix hirtus
AACAAGCACTTAGATTAGCACGTCCGCGTGATCTTGCTAGTGCATTGGCTCATGCATTGGAATTTGAAGCTGCCAAACAAGCATCGAAGGGCCATGCTCGTGTACGTATAGTCGAAAAAGTCAAAGATGATGTTGGGAGTCTAGAAGAAATGCTATTGAGAGTAGTTAAGACCCAAAAACAAAGGGACGTAAACAACAATGCGGGAAGTGCGATAAATGGGGACATGAACAGAGAAATTGCCAACAGGCTATGAGCAGTACTGCTAATAACATTAGGAAAACTAGAAAGGATCGATGTGAAGGGACAAATATCGATCTCTGCTAACCATGTTCCGGGAGTCACCATCCACGTGGCACCGTTAAAACACAAACCCGATAGTCTTTACATTAATGGAACAATTGCAGGGAGGAATTGCAAAATTCTCGTGGACACAGGAGCAACGAAAACAATAGTGAAACCAAAAATTGTTGGGAATGGAAGATGGCTGCCTTCACCGCTGCGTTTACGTACAGCAACAGGAAATCATGCAACCGAAATTATTACAGATATTGATATCGGTTGTAAGAAGTTAACGCGTCGCGTGCTAGTAGCTGATATTGAGGAACCTGTTGTATTGGGTATGGATATAATGTCTGAGTTTGGCTTTGCGTTAGACTTAAAGAACCACGTCATATGAGTTGATGATGAAGAGATACCCATTCACAAGGAGATGACTATGCAATAAGAATAATCCTAGCCGAACAAGCGAGATAACCGCCAAGCAGTGAAACAATAGTCATGGCCAACTAGATGGAGACTTCCGGGTAGGATGTATAGAAAGTTTCGAAACCAGCAATATAAGTATTGGTATTGGAATTTTAGCTGGAAGAGCGTTGATCAAGACCAAGGAAATAACGCCTGTTTGCTTGATGAATTTCAATACCTTCCACATGACTCTAAAGAAGGTCACTGAATTAGGATCATGGACACCTATCTCATCTGTGCTACGTTGCACAAAAACCAGTGAGAAGGTTTTGCCCGTAAAGAATTTATCTAAACTGGATGTCACACTTGAATCCTTTGATAACGGGTTATCCGCTGAGTAAAAGGCCAAAGCAAGTCAGTTGATCCAACGATATGCCGATATATGTGCCACAGATGACTACTTGAAAGGAAGAACAAATGTTGTGACGTACAAAATAAATACTGGTGATGTTCAACCAATTCGCCAACGACCAAGGAGGCTGACTTTATCCAAACGAGAGGAAGCCGAACAGATCATCAAGGACATGGCCCGTGACGGGATCATAGAGCCATCTAGTAGTCTTTGGGCATAGCCAATTGTACTGGTTAAGAAGAAAGATGGTAGCACCAGATTCTGTGTGGATTACTGGATTACTGGATTAAATAATGTGACCAAAAAGGATAGTTATCCTCTATCCAGAATTGACGACACTTAAGACACGCTATCCGATTCCAAATGGTTTTCGACTTTACACATGAAAAGTGGTTATTGGCAAGTCAGTATGGAAACTGAACATCGGGAAAAGACAGCATTCTCTGTTGGGTCTGGTCTCTGGCAGTTCACTGTGATGCCTTTTGACTTGTGCAATGCACCAGCGACATTTGAAAGGCTAATGCAAATGATCCTGAGAGGGTTGTCTTGGCAAACATGTCTAGTATACTTGGACGATGCCATAGTTATTGGAAAGACCTTCGACGAACACCTGAAAACTCTCGAAGAGGTGTTTCAAAGACTACGAAGTGCACATCTACAACTTTATCCGCAAAAAGGCAACTTGTTTCAAAACAAAGTGAAATATTTGGGTTATGTAGTCTCTGAAAAGTTGTGGCAGCTGATCTAGAGAAAATTGGATCCGTACGAGAATGGCCACAACCGAAAGATAAACATGAATTAAGAAGCTTCTTGGGGTTATGCACTTACCATCGTCGATTTGTACGTGGATTTTCAGACATCGCAAAACCACTTACAAAATTTAATGAAGAAGACCAGCCATGATTATGGAACAATAGCTACCAATAGTCATTTGAAACACTTAAACAAACCTTGATAACAGCACCTATACTCAGTTGAGCAAAGTGTTGTCTAAACCTGAGAGGAACTATTGTGTTACAAGCAAAGAATTTCTGGCGATGATATAGGCCTTTGAACACTTTTACAAATACCTTTATGGACGAAATTTCTTATTGAGAACTGATCACGCAGCGTTGAAATGGCACCTGCAGTTTAAGAATCCAGAAGACCAAATAGCGAGACGGATTGAACGGCTACAAGAGTATGACTTTGAAGTTGAACATCGTGCCGGAAAAAACCATAAAAATGCTGACGATTTATCAAGACGGCGTTGCACAGAAGATTGCAAGCATTGTACTCAGTTGGAGTCAAAAGTTGAAGATCCTCTTGTCAACGGTACAACTGTAAATAACGACGACTGGAACGCAGATAATGTAAAACAAGATCAAGAAAACGACCCTGACGTGGGTGCTATTAAAATGAAAGAATGAAGGTCGTAGACCAGGTTGGGAGGAAGTGGCCAGATTTAATCCCATTGTTAAAGCGTATTGGTCCCAATGGGACTCCTTGCAAGTTCAGGACGGCCTTTTGAAAAAAGCCCTGGAAAGTGATGATGGAAGTAAAACACGAATGGAGTTGGTGATTCCGAAGAACAGAGTATCGGAAATTCTACGACAGCTACATGATGGTCCATCAGGAGGGCATATGGGAGTAAAGAAAACTCTGGAAAAGGTCCGTGAAATATTTTATTGGATGAACTATTAGTATGATGTTAAGGATTGGTGTAGAAAATGTGTAATATGTGCATCTGGGACTGGTCCATTGGGGAGGCGAAAAGCACCGATGCGGCAATCTAATGTAGGTAGTCCATTTGAAAGAGTCACCATTGATATAGCTGGTCCATTTCCAGAAACCGAAGCAAGTAACAAATACATTAGGGTTGCAATGAACTATTTTAGTAAATGGACCGAAGCATACGCTCTACCTAATTAAGAGGCAGTTACAATGGCCGAGACCTTGGTAAAAGAATTGTTTAGCCGTTTTGGGATTCCTTTGTAATTACACTCAGACCAAGGAACAAACTTTGAGTCAGCCTTGTTCCAAAGTCTCTGCCAACTATTGAAAATACGCAAGATCAGAACAACTGCTCTTCACCCACAGTCAGATAGAATGGTAGAACGCATGAATCGAGTAATGGGAGAATATTTGTCAAAAGTTTTCTCGGACCATCAAAGATATTGACACTAATACTCACGTCTGTTCTTGATGGCATATCGATCAGCCGTACACGAAACGACAGGAGAGATCCCAGATAGAGTGTTGTTTGGACGTGAAGTAAGACTACCGCGTAATTTGGAGTTTGGTAGTAAGCCTGGAGTGGAGGTCGCTAGAAATGCGTATGCTGAAAGCCTACGAAAGAAACTAAATTCTATTCATGAGAGAGTTCGTAGTAACATCCAGATTGCCAGCGATTGAATGAAAGTCCAATATGATGTAAGTTCCAAAACGGGAGGATTCAACCCAATGATCTAGTCTGGTTGTACGAACCTCAGCGACAACTAAGCCTATCTCCCAAATTGCAGAGATCTTGGGAAGACCCGTATAAAGTGGTAAAAAGGATCAACGATGTAATTTACCGAATTATGAAATTACCCAGAGGAAAGCCCAAAGTGACTCACATGAATCGGCTAGCCCCATACGCTAGGAGGAACGCAAAACCAGGAAGCAAGGATGCGTGAAAAGGTCGAACCATTTCGGGGTGGAAGAACTAGGAGGCAAAAACAGTGAACAATCATTCACTGACTTTATGAGAATCTATTCGGGACACCACAATGATAGATTTGGAGTTATCACTGAGGAGTACAGAAATCTGTTTGATGTACCAGAGCAGTACCCCTTGCCTTATTGTGTCGCTAAAGACGTCCGAATCTCTCGTGGCATCGCGGTTGAGTTTAAGAAGAGGTATGGTGGCGTAGAAGAAATACTGTAACACGAGCCAGAAATTGGAAAAGCATGTCACCTACTACGCCGTTACCGCCAAGGTATGCGAAGTATTTACTACCTTGTGACGAAAGCATTATCTCATCAGAAGCCACGTTATGAAGACTTGTGGAAGGCGTTATGGGATTTAAAGAAACATATTTGTGTCGGCGCCAATAGAAAGTTAGCGGTACCAAAGCTCGGCTGTTGCCTAGACCAGCTTAATTGGCGTGTGGTACGTAACATGTTGGAAGTAGTGTTTCGTGGCACTGGTGTCAAGATCCTGGTGTGTAGTTGGTATCCCAATGAAATTCCACCAGTGACAAAATCTGTGGACTGCCATTTCTTCAGCAAATAGGGCTGCAAAAATGGATCGCAGTGCAGATTCCAATATTCGCCAACGAAAATGGGACCATCGCAAGTGCAAAGTCCAAGATTACTATTACGGGACGTAACAGTCTTAAGGAGGGGACAGTGTAACGAAAATTAGAAACAATGAAAATACAATGAAAGTTTCTAGAAGTTTCTAGCACCCTTTAGAATAAAATAGATAATGTAATCCTAGGTGACTCATTGCGGTAATTGATACCTGTCAATTCAATTAGGTCTGCAATGAGTCATAGCATTGTAATGTATTGTGGTGAGTAATTTCTTATTCTAGATTAATCCATCACATTCTAGCATTTATCTTTTCTATATAAGCAGTAAAAGAATTCCCTTAGTTTAGTTTTTGTTAGGATCTTGTACTGTGCATTACTGATATAAATATAAATATACACACATAAAAATATAAATGTTTGATATGAGTGGATTGTGAAATAAATATTTAAATGAATTAGTGTATATAGTTAATTATAATTTTAGTGGATTTAAATAAACATTGTAAAACAATTAACTAGTTTGGTTATAGTATTTTAAACTAGCACTATAAATTAAAGTTCGAATAATAAATAAAAAAATAAAAAGAATGATTAATAAAATGAGTCAACAAGTTTATTTACACCTAACTACAAAGATTAAATGGAATTAAATTAATAGGTAAATGGTAAAGGGAACTAATTTTTCCTATGAGCACAAAGCTGAATATTAGCTTCCTTTATTATGATTTTAATTGTTTAAAATTAAAGCAATAAAGTACATAAATTAAATGTTAGAAATTCTAAAATGTTTACATATAAATTACCGTTCTGACCTAGTGACCCAGATATCGCCGACAAAGGTTACTACTGCACGTACAGCTGCAAGCGGCCATGTGAAATCAAGTTACACGGATTAAAATACGTGCTTCCAACACGATGTATAAAAATATAAAAATTGAAAGAAATATTGGTTTCGGAAGGAAACAATCTCTAAAGTTCGCTGTTAAGTTTTTGTCTTACTTACGTAGGAATGCGTATTCACGGTCGCGGAGCACTTATGGGCACACTTCCGCAGTCGGATAATTTAATCGTACGCACTGTGAAGAGGATCTGTAGATTGTAGGGCGAAACACTTGTTGCTAACTAAGCACTTCACCGCTTAGATTCTTACTACTTGAGTTATAGTGGAGTCTGAGGTAGAGGAACGTTCGCTGGCTGGTTCTCGACTGTCTAGCTTGACAATATTTCAGTGATAACGGAGCTCCAAGAAATTATTTCTTAATATCTCCAACGTAGTTGTTTACCAATTATAGATGCGATTTCTGTCGCCGGTACGTGCGTGCCGGCTTCCCCTTATGGGAGGAGTGTGTTTGTTTGTACTTTCCTTGTTAAATATTGCAAATATTGCTGGCAGGCATAGCATGATCTTCACTATGCCCTCGTAGATGATAACACACTCCTTTGTGGCATTCACAAGGAGACTGCCGACCTGCATGAGTTTCTCTAGGTCGAGAAACTTTTCGTGATATGCGCCTGTTGGAGGTTGGGGTTGGTGCTCCTTGCCACGTACAGCTGCGGCGTAGTCGGTGCTGCAGGTGCCGTTGGTGCTGCAGGTAGACGGGGGCGGTTTGGACACCCCTTGTAGCTGGCCATGTGCCCGCCGCCGCAGTTTGCACACTTGGCAGGCTCATCTTTGCTTTTTGTGCATTTTGCGCTGTCGTGATCGGCACCGCATTTTACGCATTTCGGTGCCGCGTTGCACCGCCGTTGGGTGTGCCCATACTTTTGGTACTTGTGGCACTGGATTGGATTCTTGGATCTTCTTGGAGCTTAACGGTCACTTGCAGGCATAGCACTGCTTTCACCTTAAAAATCTTTTATCAGCCGGAGATTTCTCCACCTCCAGGTGGTTTAACGACATTGGGGTCTTTTCAGGCCCCCTGTGTATCCTCTGTACCGTTAGTACGGGGATGCCTTGTCTTCTGAGGTGGTCTCCGATTACCTCGTTAGAGATCTCCTGCGGGAAGCCACGGATGACAACCCGCAGGGGCTTCCCTTTGTTGAAGGGATGTGTATGGAAGGGTATATCCTTTCCCTTGAGGTAATCGACGACATTCGTGTAATCGTCCTCGACCTGGAGGTGCATTTTAATACCTAGTGTTTCTTGCTTCTACGATCTTGATTTCCAGGCGGCGGAGGTCTTCGCTCACCCGCTCCAGCGGGCCTTGTCGTGTAGAACTATTTCTGGAATTTGGCTCTTCTTTTGACCTGCGGGCGCTTCGTTTTCTTCAGCTATTGCTTCGAACCTGTTCGAAGTAGGTAGTTTTGAGGCAGGATCAGCGTTGACCTGTCTGGAGGGTCTTCGTTTTCTGATTTTCTGGACGGTGAACCCGTCGGTGTTTGTTTCTTCAGTTGACTGCGTAGGATGTTCTTCATCGGATGTGTACGACATAGTGTATACCAGTTTTTCTGCATCTTTCGCAGCGGCGGCGGCTTTGTACATAGCTTCACGCTCCAGTTGATTAATTTTTGCCACGGAAGCTTCAAGTGCGGCTGCTTCAGCGGGGTAGCAGTAGAGATTATTGGCTGCAGTTGTTTCCACTTGGCGCTTTGGTATCGCACCCGTGGAGGCGGCGGAGGTGGCGGCGGAGGTGGCGGCGTTTGGGTACCGAAGTCGGCGTCGCTCTAACTCAGCTGGACAGTACTAGGAGTCTGCCATCACGAAAGCACTTGAAGAGATTCAATCAAACACTATTCGCAATATCTGAATGTATTTTGTACTGCGCCCGACCCACTGCCACAACCAGAAGGGCCCTAAGGTACATGACAATAAAACTCAAGAAGTGAGGAAATACAACTGCCAACGAACACGTCTGTACTCAATGACAGCTGCCGGCGCACTCCCTCTTCTTTTATCCCCTTTTTATTTAAGTAACCGACGAGGTCGACCAATGGATGTGACCAGCAAGGCCAACGTTTGTACTAAGTACATATGTAATATCTAAGCTATTCTGTTGGAGGTACTCGCACACCTATATATAAAGGAAGGTAACAGTACGTCTTAATTAGTATTATTCAGTGTTTTATTGGATCAAGCAAGTACTTATTTATGTTTTACTCCGCTTATGCATGCTAATAGCTAGACACGGGAGAGCGCGTAGGCGAGCGGTCAGCTCTAAGCGCTATCTTCTTAGGTACTGTCGCTACGAAGATTCTGACGTCAGATTCGGAATTTTCAGGTGCCCAAAACGCCTTAACATTTTTTCGGAAATATTTATAAATACAATTTTCGTAAATTCTAATTAATATGCTTTAAAACTGCTTTAAGAGATAAGCGATATTACTGCTACTACGAGCCGGATATTAATGCAAGCATATCACACAACCCACGCTAATTCTTTAAGCATTTATTATTTATACTATGACATTATCACTTATAAACATTTCTGTTTCAGAGCAACCCAAAATTAATAAAATGGATTTCAACGCAGAAATTAAATCATCTTCAGCAACATACGTAAAACGTGCTGTGGAGGAAGTGAAATTAAAACTTTTCGTCGCCGACTTAGAAAATAAAGACGAGGGCATCAGCAGCGGCATTAAAGAATGTGCCAAATATCTTCGGTAGTTTAATACGCTACTTAAAAATTCCAAAAGTGTGGGTGAAAAACGGCATTTCATTGCAAGCATCGGGAAGATAGAGAAATTTAAAGAGATGTTTAGCGCAATTCAAGTTATGGGGGAAGGATACAATCCCAGAAAGCAGACCGCCTCAAACAGGGCCCTCCTCGTTTAAAGAAAGCTAAACACTTATTATTACTCTTCACACTTTTAATTGTAGTTTATTATTGCAGAATAAAAACCGGATTCATTCTTAACTTTAAACATACTGACCCGAAGCTATTTTTGAACGACGCTAAAGCCATATTCAAACGACGACTTTTAATCGTCCTAAAGAAGGAACAGGCGATTAAGGTGAACTGGGCGTTTTGTGGAGAATTCAAAGCGTTACTGGCGGGTGAAGAAGTTGAGGAATTTAAATACTTGAAATCCAAGAATTTCGAAATTTGGCGCGACATCGACTTGAACGCCTGGTTTGCCGAAAACGTTGAACAGGTGCTTCTTGCTGAATTAGGAGAATTCTAGGAACAAAATAGCGGCTGGGCGTTATCTTCAATCGGTAATTTACACGCTAACATTAATAAATATACGCCGCAAAACGGATCTTCATATAGCAAGTTGCCGAACCAAATAATAAGAAAACGTGCATGCGTCAACGGAAAAAATGTCGAAGAATTGAGCTTTGCCTGGGCAATTACATCCGCCCTCTACCCCGCAAACATGAACAACTTCCGTCCTTCATCGTAACCAAACCCCAATTTTCAGCCTTAAACTTAAGCAATATAACTTTCTCAATAACCATTAAGCAAATTCCACAATTTGAGCGCCAAAATTTAATTTCAATTAATGTATATATCTTGAAGAACACGAAGAATGGTAAATTTATTACTCTACCCACGTACCTCACTAAAGAAAAATTGCCCAAGCACGTCAACTTACTGATGATACAAAACGTCTATTATGCTAATGATAATGTGGAGAAGAAGACGACACTGCAAACAATATAAAATACTATTTTGTATGGTATGGATTACGAGACTTTTATTAGGCCAATTGGCCATACATCAGATGTAAAAGTATTTTTGTGATCGGTGTCTTCACTATTTCCACTCACAACCCTCTCTGGATAAGCCTTATGAAGATTGTAAGAACATAAACTATTGTAAAGTATGCTTACCAGACGAAACCAATAAATTCATATCATTCAAAAATCATCCAAATAAAATTCAGGCGCCGTTCGCGATTTACACAGATTTAGAATGTATTCTAAAGGAATCTGGTGATAAAAATAAATACCAAAATCATATTCCATCTAGCGTGGGCTACTTTGTGAAGTGCTCCTACGATGATTCATTATCATTTTATCAGGTATATCGCGGCCCCGACTGTATTCGATAGTTCACCAAAGAACAGCAAAATCTTGCTGAAGACCTGGAAACAATTTTCTATGCCCGCTGCCCATGGAGCCATAAACACCCGCCGAACGGCGCGAGTTTAACAAATCGCAAAATTGTCACATTTGCGAGAAGCAAATTAGAAATGAGGGGAAAAAGGTGCGTAACCACGATCACCTGACGAGAAACTACAGAGGAAGCGGATACGCAGACTGCAATATTAATTATACAGGGTGGGGCATTGGTGCGTTGGCCTTCCTTAGCTCCGGTTCTATTATAGGTAGAGATTTTAATTTTCACGAAGTGTTCAGAATGTAAACGGGCACTTTCCAAAATGATTTTTGATTATACAGAGTGCTCTAGAAAAAGGTGCCACAGTGGAGTTCAACTTTTTTAAATGGAACAGCCTATAGATTTTTGCTTTTTGGTATAACTTTTAATGATCATTATTCATATTCTAAGTCTTAGTGCTATCCAGTTAGTGGTTTTAAAGATATACATTTTTATGTAAAATAAACTACAAGTGTCCTCTCATTAAAAAATCACCACATACATAAATATAAAGTTTAACAATTTTACTGTATATTGCTATTACTGAAGGTTTGGAGATACTTCTGTTCAAATTCCGTAGCCTTATTGCATACAGGGTGTTAAGAATTAATTTTTAAAAATAGACAACTTCAGACACAGTTTTCTCAATTTCTTCACATGGAACACCTTGTATATTGTTTCAGGATCTGATGCAAAATTAAATTCTCCTTCGATCGATATGGGATTCCCTATACCTATCTTAAGTTATTTTCGAAATATTTAATAAAATTTAGTTATATTGTAATATTAAATTAAACTATCCGTAAGAAAAGAAAAGAAAAGTGAAAAAGAAAAACCTTCATGCTATATTATGTGTTCAAAATGTTGTCCATTTTCTTCCAAACAATTATTAATTCTTTCGAAGAAATTCCTTTGGACACTTCATAACATTTCTGGTGTCGCACCTTGGAAAGCATTTATTATTCTTTCACGCATAACAGTAATAGGCGGTACCGAATAAACAGCTTCCTTTATATATCCCCATAAAAAGTAATCGAGTTTAGTTAGATTTGGCGAATGAGCTGGCCAGTTGACAGTGCCATTTCTACTGATCCATCTGTCTCTCGATAAGCATTGTTTAAGAAGTCGCTTACTGCTCTTGAATAGTGGGCAGGTGCACCATCATGTTGCAACCACATCCGTTGAAAAAGCACTCGTGGAATATTTTCCAATAAACCAGGGAGAATGTTTTGTAGAAAGTCTAAATATGTTGGTGCGTTCAGACTCCTTTCAAAAAAGTAGGGACCGATAATGTGCTTACCAAGAATACTTCCCCAAACATTGATACTCCATCTATGCTGATGATAAGCTTCTCTAAAGAAATGAGGATTTTCAACTGCGTAGTAATGGAAATTATGGGGGTTAACCGAACCATTTTTACGGAAAGTAGCTTCGTCAGAAAACAAAACTCAATCAAAAAAACCCTGATCTTCTTGTAGTTTGCCTCTAGACCAATTACAAAAACTTATTCTTCTTTGAAAATCATCATCTATCAGTTCTTCATGTAGCTGAATATGATACACATGATATTTATATTTTTTAAATATTCGTCCAGCAGATCTTTTACTTACACCTGTTGCTACGCTTATGTCACGTTGACTGCAGTGGGGATTTTCTGCAACTTGTAAAAGAACAGTTAGTTCGTTTTCTTCGTG
>JAHWXV010658289.1:0-19061 GCA_024586415.1 Phrixothrix hirtus
CCCTAGCTATATGAAAATTTATATTTGATGTCATAACTACCCTTGTATGTGAAATCAAGAATTTGGTTAAAATTAAATAACCGGAAGTGCCACTTTATTCTTGCGATTTATAAGTGTTTTGCGATTTCCTCGAAAACGGTTCTAACAATGTTTTTATAACTTACTATGATTCTTATGGATTTAATGTCTTTTTACATGAACTCTTTAGTTTCTCTGGAAAAAAGCGAGTTATCGGAGAAAATGTCCAGAGTTAAGCAGGGTTTTGCGTGTTCAGTAATTTGGATGGGTGACCATTGCAATTATCGTTCTCAAAATACATATCAATTAATGTTTTAATGATTTTGTAGTTTAATTACATATCTATTTACTTCTTGTTTAAATTGATAAATTGTTTATGTTCGAATGTTAAAATTCTATTATAAAGCTTTAATGTAAACGAGTGTATGCATGGGAAAGTAACTTTAAATTAAATTTAAAATCAGTATGACAAAGTCGTGTGTTGTCTCACACTAGATTTTTCGTGTACTTACGGTGGAAATAACGAAAGAACTAAAAGAATGTGATCCTTCGCTTTGAAAGTACATACATATTTATTTCTATCTAACAGAGATCTACCACATAAGTTATATTGTAATAGATGCAACTTACAAGGGAACTATGCGAAGTGTCCCCGCCGATTTTGATAAAATTTTGTATATACTAGATTCTTTGTGTGAAAATAAGGAAGAAATATTTTTTTATATCTACTATAAAGCCCGTTTAAGGGGTGAAAATCACCCTTAACGTTTCGCGTTTTTTGTTTTTCGCTAAATAAATCAAAAACTAAAGTTCGTAAAAAAATTGTAAATTGACACTACCTAATTTCTTACGGACTTTTACTTTAGCTGTACAATTTTTTGAAATCCTATCCAAACCATCCTTCGAGCCACAATTTAGGGGTTATCTCGTAACCCCGTATTGGAATCGACATACATATTTTTGTAGAAATTCTACACATCAAAATAAGAGTTATACGTTTCAGGGCTTTTTGATTGTTATTTATATGTGAAAATGGACTTCGAAATTTAATGGTAGTAACAACGTTTTTCATTTTTAACTTAATTAATATTTTTTATATTTAGCGTTATTTGAAGTTCGTGTTAATTTGTTATCTAGGAATAAGTGAAACTGAAATGAATATACAAAATTTACGTTTCTCAATTTGTTATTTTTGTTTTCCTAAATATAATTATTTCTAACTAATCCTTTCAGTCGCGTTCCATTCTGGAACAGCTGTTTATGAATAATTCTAATGATTAAAAACATTATGTATTACCACAGTTAAATGTTGCTGGAATTGGTAGAATTCGTTCTGGAATTAGTGGTATTACTAGTAAAATTAGTGGAATTATTGTGAAATTAATGGTATTAACTAGCATTAGTGTACAAGATTTTGAAGCGCGGTTTACCCCTCGATTCAGGGTAAAAACGTTTAAGGTCTTCAAGTTTCTCGTGAGAAAATTTGCCGACTCTTGGTACAGCACTACAAAATCATTTTAAACTATCGCTGTGATATCTCTGAACTTGTCCCAAAGTCACGAAGTTGTCAAAAAATGCAGTCTGCCTTGTTTCTTGAAATTCGGTGGTTAACTGACATGAAACTGATTCAGGGATCGCCTTTAATGACAGAATGGTTCTGCCAGATTTCTTATTTTTTAAACTCGGTAAGAATTCAGTTTACTTCGCATCAATTATACTGCACCTTGTACCTTGAGCGAAAGCTCAATTACCAACATTAGATGGGTATTTGTGTATATGCGTACTATTCATCTCGTTGAAGCGGAACTACCGCATTTTATGCTGTTGAATTTGGCTGCGACTGTATTTTCTTAGGTACTTTAATTTTGAACTAACTTTGCTTAAGGTTTTAAATCTACTCATATGCCCTTGCTTTTACGAAAAAAGATTTCGTATGGAAAAATTATTAGGATTAAATTTCTAGATATATCAGTGTCTAAGAAATTAAACAGAAAAAGAAAAAGGGAAAATCAAGCAATTCCTTATTTGATTTTTCCATTTTCATAAAAAAGCTTGTCGAAAAAGTTTAATCTGGAACCTTTTCTTTGCAATAGAAATTATCGTGGCAGAATGTAATAAAGCGAACTATTAAATACTGCATATTTGTCTGATATAACGACTTACATAAATTAGTGGCAAGCTTGCTGACGCGTTGGCAAGCGCACTAAAGATCTAATCTGGAGGACTGGTGTTCGATTCCCAACCCGAGCGAATTTTCTTAATATGTATTTACATGTAACATTTTTAAAAAATACTAATTTTTGAAGAAAACTGTCCCAAGTTAGATATCTGTAATTAAGGTGGATTATATTGGATGGGGGTAACATAAGCAAAGAATGTTTTTTCGTAATTTGTTTACGTGAACTGTAACAAATTGCGCATTATGTGACTTGTTTTGTATTTAATATTATCGCATCATCTTTTCTTTAACATCAAACGGTACTTATTACTTAACTTGTTTTTAACAAAAATACCGTGTACATTAAATAGAACAAATATTTGCAAACGTTTTTATTAACAATAAAAAATTTTGTTATCGGTCATATTCTTTTTAAGATTGTGACAAAAATATTTACAATACATTGTTTACTTTGATATCTTTATTTAAGTAGTTTATTCACCGAAACCAGATTAAACGGAAAACACAAATCATGTGGTGATCTGTATCACAGATTTTTATTTTTGCGACCTTGATTTGAAAATGCATTTGAATATTATCTAAATTACAATTCCGTTTAGGTAATTTATTGGAAAGTATAAATTTTAATCGATTAATATTAGCTTTAAAGCATTGTACATAGATTATATAAGTACTTATTTGACAGCTGGTTGATAATATAGTGTAAAGTTCCGCTATGTGCTGTAAGTAAATATAAGGAAAATTTTATACGGTTTGTTCTTCCATAATTATTCTCGTAACAGATCTTATTACGTAAAATTTAATTAAAATTATTCTTTGAAATGATTACAAAATGAACCGTTGGTTATGGAGTTCTACACTCTTCAACACCTTTGAAATTAGTTGTGCTTTCCGTATAAAAAAAGGCCATCAATGAGTGGTAACGCTTATTTATCCACTGCCCTTTATTTAAAACAAAATTTTTAAAATAATATCCCTAATATTAAATAATCGATTTTGTATTGAGGAGTCCCATTTTATCGAGGTTTGAAGTCAAGCCATTACTAGTCTTTGCTCTAGTGTAACTTAACATATGTAACAGAATTTATATTTAGAAATCGCGCAAACCGTGCAACGAGATCATAAAAATACGAGGGTCATCATAAAACTAAGTTTCCCTCCTCCCAAAAACAAAAATAGTTAAAATTCTGCAAATAGTCCCATCTGTAAAATTCGGGGCCCTGCTTCATTACCGATAAATTAACTTATCTGGCATTTACTTGGCGCAAGATCTGGTGAATATGTCGGCTACATAAAAACTTTTCATCGGAATGTTTGCAAAGTTGCCTACAGACAGATAACACGTTTAAGTTTTTGAAGTGTTTATCAGTATCTCTCAGAATTTTTGGTTGTTTTGTGTGAGCTTCAAAACATGGACACCATTATTTTCCCTGCCGAGAAACCCACCTTGCCTTTTCTATCTAGGTATTTTCCAAATAATACCTTGACGTTTTGCCTTCGGAAGTGTGACGATATAGCTAAGTTTCATCTCTACGAATGAAGTCTTTTCCTGGTTGAGCATACAGATTTAAAAAGGGAAGAAAAGATGCCTATTCAATTGTTTTGTGCGCATTAGACCAGTAACCGCAGCATCCAATGTGTATAGATTTTTCGAAAACGCAGTTCATCTCGCCAAATTCTCCCTATTGAAGGTAGTCCAATGGGCTCGTATAATTTTTAATGAGTCCCCGCGTTTAGCTCTATCGCAGTATTCGTTTTCGCTACGCTCGCAACAAAATTACTGCGCCATCGACAAACAATTAAATATTGGCCGCACTTTAATTTTTTGCAATGAGATAACGGATAATTGCAGGTCACGTAGATACTCTCCGGAATGGAACTCGCCATCTGGCGTGTGACTGCATGTCATTGTTTATATACGTAGGCAACCAGTTAACTACTGAAGCTACAAATAAATCGTGCGACGGGTTGCGGCATAATTCTTAATGGAAACAACGTTGGAACGTCTCGTGTATAAAGAATGATAATAAAGAGAAATTACTGCAGAACGTAGAACTTTCACTTCAAGTTTCTGTACGTCAAACAGTTTCTTGTTATGAAACGTTGCTGACAAATTTTGACACGGCGCAGAGATTATTTCAGGGTTTTTCCTATATGTTCATTGGTCAATTCATTCTCACTGTAGTACAAATGATTACAACACTAGCAGATTTGCCCCTCAAAGATGCCCAACAAAAGTTAAAAAGCACTGCAATTTAAACTCGCGCAATTTGACATTGGTTGTCATTTTTGTAACTTCAAACACGCCTATAGTTACATAATCTGATTCGTTTAAGTGTTAAATTTAGTTTTCACCTTATTTTGATAAAATCAGTTTCAATTATATAATTGTAACATTTCCACAATTTGGCGAGTTCATTTATTTTAAAATTCTGTGCTGAATAAATTTTAAAGGTATTCAACTACAGGAAATTTCTAATTACTTGGCCGCCTGCCATCAGCACGCTTTGGTTTCTTATAATGTCTGTTATGAAATACTTAACCTTGTGTATTGTAAGTTTTTTTATTTTCTATTATTTGGAAGATGCTTCGCATTGTTTGAAACTTGAACCATCCTCTTCTTCGGACACTCATAATTCAGTGCTAATTTATTTTTAGAATACATTCAAACATGTCTCATTTGTTTTGACTTACAAAAATATAAACGTCTCATAAATGTTTTTGTCGTTTTTTAATACTAAAACTAAGTATTTTGTTTCTTTTTAGCTTTTGTGGCCGAAACTGCGGGATGCGAAAATTTCGCATCATTGTAGAATTCAGCTGAACCAGGAGGTGTCTCAAGTCCCATATGAATTTTTAGCATACAAATATTACATTGATACGATTTTACGTACGTTACGTTTTATTTTTGAGAAGTCCGGATATTTCTTTTAGTTACATTACTGAGTCTTAAAACGTGGCCATTTATATATGATAAACTAAAAGAGTCTAAGATAGACTTACAATTTGATAATTATCGCTCAATATCTATTTAAAACAGTCTTTTTGAAAAATGTATGTACCCTAATAATATGCCAATAATTTAGTAACATATTGGTTTTATGATAAATTAGTGTTTTTGATACATAATTGTTTTATCTTGAAGCCCAACCAGAGTTGTGACGTCACAATAGCTACACTTCGGCTTGTATTAACGTTCGGCTTCGATTAGAGCAATTGGCACATTTTCTTGAATTGTAACATGTTTAGGAATAAGTTCAATAGTTCATTTCGCCGAGTTTGGTAAAAGATGCATAGTCAAACCAGGCGGAAAAATTTCCTTTTAGATAACCTAGTGCTGACTGTTACCACTTTCACTTGTAAGGGAGCAACCCGAGCCGAATGATAATATACGTACTTCATCTAACGTCAAAATAAAATAAATGTGCAGTAATATAGTTAGTTCAATAATATTTGTAACGTATATAATGTAATTTGGTGTGAAGGGTGCATTCAATGTTAGTTTTTGAAATATATGCCTAATTAATAATTTTAAAGAATTTAATTTAAATATTTTAGAAAAGTTAAGTAATTTTCACGTGATAATTTTCAAAAAACTTGTTCAGATTTACAAACTGAAAATTGTTTTGATAACAAACCGTTTATTATAACACTGTGTATTAAAAAAGATATGTCTTATAAATTTTATTCCAGAAGTAACGAAAATAGGGCTCTCTTGCATAAGCGAACTAAGGAAATTATAGAAGCAACAGTGTCGGCAATGCCCTTCTTTGTAAAAAAAATTTAATTTTTTTAATTTTGAGTGTTACCGCTTTTATTGTTACCACTTAAATATTTTATTTTTAAGCTATTATGTACCTTAGATTAAAGGAATACATTGAATAATACATTGTTCGGCCACAGTTGTGACGATTTTTGGACTCCGGCTTGCATTAACGTTTGGCTTCGTTCTAATTTACACGCTTTAACTCGAGAGTGCGAGACTAGATGAAATGCGAAAGACCAGAGAATAGACAAGTAGTTTCAATTAGTTAAATGTTAGCAGAAATGTCTAATAACAACTTTACATATAGGAGAATTTGGTTTGGACTGCTAAGCGAACTCGATGGCGCAATGGTAGCCGTCCTAGGTACATACGTGGAGAAATGGTATTCGAGTCTGGGCGGAGCGAAATTTTCTAACGTGTTTATCACATTTTTAAAATTATTTCGGAATTCGCTTTTATTGAGGCAAAAAGTTTGAGAGACTTGACGTTTTCTTCATCTTCTAACTTTTCCATTGACGTAACAGCAGTAGTATGGATGCTTGTGTTTGCCAAATTTTGTCAATTCGATAACACGATTTTTATTCAAAAATGTCGACAACCTCCAGTCGTTGCAGAAGAAACTAAAGACAGATAAAAGGAAGCGTCATGGAAGACGTTCGGCATTTTGTTGTTTTCAAGCGCGGTAGAACATTTTTACAAATTTGATTTCAAAGGTCCGTTCTGTCAAATATTACCAAAGTACAGCAGGGGGTTATTTTGAAATACTTGTAGGCATTTAATCACGCATTATCCTCCTCATACATTCACAAAAAGATGGAAATATTAAATCTATTTTGTTTCGACAAAATGAACTTTTAAAAACGGGTTAATATTTACTTGAGAATTGCTGACATCCTCCAAACTACTTAACAGTTTTTATAAAAATTAATATTAAGGGGAGGTACTGTTCTGGATTTTTAGACATACTTCATTTTTAATGGAGTTTTAGGACTTTTGTATCAAAATCTAGATAACAAAAGTATTAGTAATAAATATATTTTATATGAACAGTCATTTTCAGAAAAGCATTTCACGAAAATAATAATAATCGAACTACCTTAAAAATTCATTTTGATTAATTTTAATTACTTTTGGTTATTCAGCGGGTAATTAAAATGAATATTTAAGGTAGTTAATTATAATTTTTAATTTTTGATCGCAATATACGCTCGATGTGTGAACCAAATATAAAACAATAACCGCGTTCACGCGGGCTCTAGCGCTTTTGTTTAATGTTTATACATTGACTGAGATCCAAAATAGATAAGAGCGCTGTTACAGCTGAAACTGACTGAACGCACCCAATTTGATTTACAAATAGTGCTATGTTTGTATACAGTTCCTTTTTAATTACGATCATATGAAGTACTTATAGCTCATATTTTTGCTATACTCAATTTTGATACAAAATCATTAAAACTCCATAAACAGTAAAATATGTATTTATTTGTATATCCAACGTGGCACTTCTCCTTAAGAGGTAATTTTCCTTTGTTTTAGTTCAGAATCAATTCATTTTAAAAGTTGTTGCAGTCAGTTGAAGTGAAGTACTGTTTATTATTAATAAGTACCGTGCACATTAATAAAATGTATCAAAATTTTGTTATTAAAACATTCGTACGCGGAAATTTCCTTTTTTAAAATTTCTTGTTAAAACCAATAATTTAATCAGATTTAGATTACAAAACTATGAAATAACAATTTTAAATTCGGAGAGCATTTAAAAAACGACATTTTTACGTGTTTCTTTATACACTAATAGACAAAACACGTTATATTAGATTTACTAATTTGCTTCTAACATTGCATTAATTCAATTTTTACTATTTTAATAAAAAGCCTTTCCAAATGTGTCATCTTTTTATTATATTACTAACACAAGTAATAGCTTAAGTGTTTATAAAAAAAAAGGTCTGTGTTTATAGTCGTATTTGCTTTAAATTTAGACAGTATAATAGCGGTTCATAAAAGGTACCTTTTTAAAAAAAAACTTGTAGGATTTAAAGAGATTATAACTGGGTTCGTCGTGTAAGGTAGGGATAATCATTTCTTTTTCTGTAATTATTTCAGAGCAATCCACTATACCTGATGAAAAATTCAAAATCCATAGATGAAGTGGTTTCTACAAAAGTTAATTCAAATTTCTTTGAGGAAATCGCGAGAAAAGTTGAAGAATACACGTAAAACATCACTGCTTTACATAAGTAGATACTTTAAAATTTGCCTACCAAAAAATGTCTGCGGTGAAAGAAGTAATCGCTAGGGAAAATGTTTGTGCGGGGTACCGACACAGAAAGAATCGAAGTTAATACAAAAATAATTTGGTAATAATGCAAGTTCCATTTTGGCGCATTTTCATTTTATACAAACAAAGTTTGCCTTTGTTTTACCAATGTAGAATAAAATCCCCTTACACCATCGGTTTTGGGGTGAGCTTTGCGATAGATCAAAGCCGTGTAAAAAACCTTGAACGTGTTCGAGGACCACATGTGTGGTTACCTGTTTTTCTTAAAAACTGAACGTGTGCGTAGCCCGGTTTACGTGCGATCTTTGTTCGTTTATTTTGATGAATGTCAAGTTCCGTGAATTTTTTGTCTTCTCTTCTGACTTCTAGGACGGATTTAATCTTTACCTGAGGTGGCGAAGTAATTGGTACAATTTTAACCTCACAGGTAAAACTTACGCCAACATTAAGCGTGCACCGTAAAACGCGGTGAATAGGGACAGTTTTCATCTATAAGGGTTTTGGAATACCAGTCCTTTTAAGGTAAAACATTGAAATCTGTTTCAAACATCGATCTTGCACTCTTCGTCTCGCAAAGTGGGATGGATAGGAACAGTCATTTAAAATCAAGCTTTGTTTCTTTTTCTCAAATTGTAGCGTTGGTGGAAACATTTGGTGATGCACCGGTTGAATAGAAACAACTTATATTTGAGCAAATATTTTATTAATGCAAAAAACTGTGCAACGCAAATTAATCCATTCAGTAAAGTGTAAATCTCGCACACCATTTTCAAAGCTGGGTATTTTTTGAATTGAGAAAACGACTTGGTAGTAGGAGATGACAGCTTTCCTACTATGTTGGTTATCGTCATCTGTAGGGTATGATTCTTCGCATTGTTTTTCCATAAAATCTTACAACCGCAAAATCACCAGGAGAAGGTTACCGGAATTTGTGGAAAAATCCGGTTTCTCTTCAGACGTTACGGATAAATTAGCTCTTCGTCACTATCTTGCAAAGAATAATCTAAAATCTTTGGTTATAAACGGTCTGTAGAGAGACATGGTTGATCTGCCGTAAGGATATTAGCAGTTCTCTGAAAGTATCTACGGTTTCAACACGTAACTGAATTTTTGGCCTTCGGTTTTCTTAAGCTACATCGATACTGGGCAATATATTTAAAACTGAACTATGGTCACATTATTTAAAACCAGAAATGACAATTTTACATTCAGTGAGTTACACTTCTTTAATAAATCAAGAAGTGATTTTTGGCACCAATGCATGGTCTTTTCTTCCAGTCTTCGAGGATTCAACGCCAAGAAGTCATTATCGGCCGGAAGAACTTCACGTCCAGCGGTTGCGTTAAATGGTTTGAATTAGGAAGGAATATAAATTTGGTATCATTATTACAAGTAACTTTTATACTTCCAGCGACAAGAGCAATGCGAAATTGTTACCAATTAACAATTTCCCCCAACGAACTTTTTTATAAATGGCATAACTATTGATTCCATCCAATTTGCGAAATAGTAGCTACCGAACAAGACTTGCTTATGTTAAAATTGAAGTTTTTGGAACACACTCCTTTCAGCTCTTAGCCAACTCCAGTTGTGTCAAACATTATTGACTAAAATATCAATTTACGTCCTCCTAGCTCGTCACACGGGTGACGACATCTTTCAATTCTTCTAGCATATCGAAGTATGGGATATATAATGGATTTATATTTAGACAGATTCATGCAGCCAATGGATTTGTAGCACAAACAAAAATAAATAAAGTCACGGCCTGGTATATTATGCTTGAATTTGCGAATAGATGTTGCCTGTTGGTAAGACATTTTTTCACTAAATTTTAATACTAATTAATCAATTGGGCACCCCTAATTCCCACAGTTAAAAGTGTCTGGCAACCTTTTTTTTAATGTTAGTCGCCTCTTTTGACATCAATTTCGGTATTTTTCAGCAGTTTTTCTGGTACGGTTTTCTTAACATCTGGTGAGTTATCTCTGTAACGCTTCAAACATTCGTGTTTTTGAGGCACGCTTGACATAATAATGGAACTGGAAAGAATAGCTCATATAATGCTTATCACCTAATTTATTTCGAGGTATAATACCGCCAAATAATAGCTCACTTTAAATTGTAAACTTTGGCGTAGAAACAGGAAAACAATGTTTCTATTCACACCACACGTACTAAACCTGTGGCTGTTTACAACTAATTCTTAAAAAATAAGAATGTTTGGTAGTGTTGTACCTACAGAAGTTTGTAAAGGAAATAATTGAACACATTCTGAATATGTTTGGTTATGATAACTTGTTCAGTGTATAGTGTTGTCAACAAAATAAATTATAATTTTCTTACATATTTGCATGATGACCAACTAAACATAAGTGATAAATTTGTTTCTTCAGCATGGCTCTAATTGGTTGTGTTCAAACTCTTTTGAAATTTTGTTTCGATTAATTCTATTTTACGATGTGTAAAAAGCAACGGTGCTATTAAAACGGTACTGTTTTAGACGATACTACCTAATACCGCCGTGACGCATCGTTATTCTATGGCGGATTTGAATAACTTATTACGTAAAGACAAGCGGATTCTTTAATGTTAACATTAAAGCAATATTTACACAATATCCTATAGATTAGTTGTGATTCAATATTCTAAAAGCCACAATATATTTAAAATTACAGCAATTAAGTAATCTCGTATTGATAAAATGTAAAGTTGTTTATATAACAAAGGTTCACTGACATTTGCTAACCTTGATAGCATAAATATTGAATTATAATTTCAGAAAAAACCATTTTAGTCGTAACGTAATATATACAAACGACCTACTTACAAAACATTGTACTGAATCTGCAGGATTGCGCAGAATGTTACATAACGTGATGTAATATTAACATTGCAGTATATTCAACAGACCATTACTGCGATTTCAGCAAACTGTACCGTATGAACAAATGCCAATTGCTCTGACCCCTTTTTTAAATATTAGGGATGTACTATTACATTAATTAAATTATTTACAATTTCTTAATCTTTTAAAGGTGCTGTTGCAGTCTTGAGTAATAAAGTGAAAAATATTTTTTTGCTTTAAAAAAACGATATTTTATTGAGAATACCCCATTTCTATTTCAAAGAATATGAGTAGTGTTTTTTAGGGTTTTTATGTAAAACTTATTTTCCTTTTTATGAACATTTTTTAACATAAAATCGTACATTGTATGCTTGTATACTGTAAACATAATTTTATTATATGACCTAACCACGTAAAACCTTTGGATTGTTATACAGTCTGTAAAGTATTAAGGAACAGGTGTTATAACTAAGAGAGAGAGAGAGAGAGAGAGAAATTCATGTTTACTTAAGCTTGAAAGATATATACATATGTAACAAAAGATCGAACTGGCGGCGGTTATATATCAGCTTACAATAACAAACACAGCCAGCGTCGTAACTAGTCAGGTGCACTTGTACAGGGATCACTTGGAAGGGGAGCCCAAAATTTAACGTATTTGTTTTATTATTTTTCCAAATCTGTGCGCATGGGATAGGAATGACTAGTTACGACGCTGCAAAAAGCGGTATTTCTCAAGCTGATATAGATTATCTTGAGATTTAGGTGAAAAAAGCGAGTAATTAATTATACTAATATAAGAAATATGGCTAAATGCTATTCTATTATAGACTATCATTCAGTATTGTGGTTTAGATTTTTTCAGTTTTTATTCACATAAATTAGACACTGCATTGTTGTATAATTGTGGAGTAAGTTGTTTTGTAACAGAGATGTTAAAACAATTACTTTAATTTAAATGTTCTTTAATTTTGTATACGTTCTAAACGAAAAAGTGATCTACAACCTCAAACTTGTTGCATTGGTTGCAATCATAGCTGAGGTGCATAAAAATGAAAAGACCATCTGACAGTATCGCCGCTATGAGCGCTTTAGCCACAGAGAGAAAATGTGTAGCGACACCTAAATGCGTTAAATGTAGAAACACTCATTAAACATCATAATTCAAGAATTTCAAGTCTCAAACACCGCGCTTTGCAAACTGGGGCATGGCCGAAACAAACTAAACAAACAAAACCAGCAAGAATGTTGGAAATTGTTTACAGGGTAAAAATGACCTCCAATGACTAAACACTTTTCAGTTACAGACTTGTTTAAAAAATTTCAAGCTCTACACTCCGAGATGCAAGTGATCGAAATGTTTTAAGCTATATGCCCAGTGCAACGAAGCCTCGGCATACTTGACGGATAGAAACACAACAAAAATCAGCCACCCACAAAAGGGTTACAAACCAACCAAGATAGATATAAAGAGAAAGTTTTTAAGAAACAACCCAGGAAGTGAAAATTACAAAGCACTGACGACTGCGGTACTATAGTACTATACTTATCTCTCATTTTTAGCCAAACAAGGATTTCAGTTACTGCTACATCGACTTTTCCTTTTTCGATGTGAAATACCGAGGGATTTCTGCATTCTGTAAATACTTAGCATTTTATGTTAACTACAAAACCGTATATCCACATTTAAACTTGTAAGGTTTTCTCTGGCTTGCAAATTTTTTAAACGTTTATTTATAAGAGGTTGAAAATTTTAATGTGTTAGGTTGGAACCAAAATAAAACTAGGCTATATTCAAAATAACGAAAAAATAAACAATCATTTATAATATTTCTGTAGTTAAAAAAGTCAAGTACACACCGGAACGATTTAGGTCTGAAGAAGTTTCCTCCGTATTTTAACCGCACAAAATTACATGTTTAATTAGGAATATTCAGTGTTCAGTCGTTAGCATCGTTTTTCTTTACGAAGCACACTCTATAAACGTGATCCGTTACTTCCTAGACGAAAATTAAACTAACGCAGTGATGCATACCCGTTACCCCGTGTGGTTGCTATTAAGGACGTGATGGCAAGGCCTTGCACATACATTTCTCATATTTAATGATCTTTTAACGCCCAGCAACTTTACGGACCCCTGTATGTATGTTGTTCAAGAAGTTATTCTAAACTATTACAATGTAAAAACAATTCACTAAAATTAAGGGTTGTGATTGCCAAGGTTGTTAGGATAGCGATAATAGAATGTTGGTTAGCTTGTCGATGATATCACTAGCTTGCTATGGCCTCCGTCGGCCATTTTGTGAAATAAAATACAAATAATATAAATTTCTTCAGCAGCAAAATCCTTCAAATTTCGCAACAATGGAATATTAATATGTTAATATATATATTTTGCTGTGGTTGGTTTCTTACATTGTTCGAATCTCAAACTAAAACTTCGCAGGTTACAGTTAAAATTCAAATTTAAAATTATCCCGCGCTAAATGTTTTATATAGCGTAAGATAGATTTTACTTATGTTCTGATTACTTTAATAATCACTTTCACACCTAGGACATAATTTATATATTTAATCTATGCCTGGAACTTGTCGGCCCCGATTGGTGCAGTGGTTAGCATGTTTGCTCCTACATCCAAGTGTCGCGAGTTTGAAACCCGATCGAGGCCAGTAAATTTTTCGGCGGAGAAAAATTTAAAAAACATGCTTTCTCAGATAAGGAAGTAAAATCGTAGGTCCCGTGTCAAAGTGTTGTTTGGCACGTTAAAAATCCTTACTGGCGGTGAAACTCCTCCAGATTCGGCAAATTTTAGTAGGCACAGAGAAATGACTATATAACAGTTCTAGTACAAGAAGACCAAGGGAATTTCTGCATCCCAAAGTCTTAGCCACAAAGCAAACAAACAATGGCTGGGACTTATATGGACATAAAAAGTCAACATTTTCGCGACAAATATTTGGGACTTTTTAGACAAAAATTGAACTTTTTAACACTTAGAAGTTGAAGTCTTGTTTACTATTTTACATTTATGTTCAAGATTAACAAAACTTAGTGTCAGAGATTATTATTAAAAACTATTTTACCTAAAATTTTCAAAATGGTTTTCTAAAAGTTAATCTTAAAGTACAATTAATTTAAATAATTTCATTTTCTTAAATTTATGATTTAAACTTTTGACAACATAATTTGATTAACGAAGCCAAAAATTATGTTTTACATAAACATTCTCAAACCATTCTAATTGTTCTTAAATGATTATGAAACTTCTTTACTTCCAGGCCATAATCATATTTCAAATATCGCGTCAGAAAAAGTCAAATCTCAACATATCGGCAGGTTAAAAATTCAAATAATAGGCTAACAGGGAAGTTTGAAAATGCAAACGAGTATAGTAACTGTTCATAAAATGCAATATAGAGTTAAAACGTTTATTATAAAATCAGAGATAATCAAGTTTAAAATAGAGATGGAATATAAGATCGTAAAAATTTCGATATATGCGATACCCAAATATTAAATTGACAAAATAAAACAGTAGGAGAATAAATTGAACATAAACATTTGTAAATAGATATTAGTGAACGTGTTATAGAATTAAACAAATCTTTTGTAGAAGTTTAAGCACAATTTAAAAGTTTTGAAACTTTGAGGTTAAAATTAAAATATCAAGTTTTCAATATAAAAGATTTGTTAAAGCTTAAAAAACATATAGACTCTATTATCAATATAAAATTTGGTGGCAAACAGAATTTTTAAACGAATCATTTGAAATAACGCAAATGCGGTAAAGTGAACCGAAAACTTTAATCCAAATTTCTGGACATCATACTGCATTCCTAAAATAGTAAAGATATTTAACAAGTAATTTAGGATAAGATAAACGTACCCGTACCAATGCAGATGGCATTTATATTAATTTGGTGGTTGACCTTGAAGGCAATCTTTAAATTAAGATATCTTCTGCTATAAAAATTTTTATACTAAAATTTTTAATATACACAAGCTCCAGACAGAGTTAAGAAGCTGATTAGACATTAATATTCAAATCCATTTCAGATTCTGAGAAAAAGCTATAAATGCGCCGATTCAATATTTTTCAGGTATAAAAAGCAAGTCCATTTTGAAGCTATTTTCAGTGACAGGAACCTATGTAAAAGGAGGTGTTACTCAAACTTCGAAAATTTAATAAATTTAACATTTTATACCTTACAAATAAGGTTACAATATAGCAAATTAAATAATTTAAATAAGCATCACCCAAAGATGGACAGGTGAGACTCAAACAATTAATTTTAGTAATTTTACATTCAAAGAAGTTATAATTACAAACAAACCTGCAAAATTTCATCGAAGTCGGCGAAAGGTTTTATTAAAAAAAGCCTATTCCTAAAAAAACTTTGACAACCTGTATCTCAAAAACGAAACGGCTTAGAATACGTGTTCATATAAACTTTAAGTCACATAATAAGCCGACCAATAACCTCCTTCAACTTGGACATGACTTAGGAATACCGTGTATATATATTTTGATGTATAAATATACAGAAATACAAACTTTATTAGCTGGGGATAATGCACTAATGTAAGTAAAATATAATTATAAAGTGCCTGTTTATCTTCTGGGTTTATTTGAAATATATAGGTTAATCGCACATAACGTTAGTTTCGTAAGAGGAGCCGCAATTATTTATGTGTTGAAATATTTTAATTACCGTACGTTTGTTTGCTCCTATAATTTGTAATTTATAACGGTGAATAATTGCCCAATTAAAGAGAAGGTCAATTTCTGAAATTGAAATAGAAAATATTCAATGAAGTGTATTAACAGGTTATACTTTGTCATGCTTGCGCTATTACCTAGTTTGTCTTACTTTGTGTTTAAGCAAATGTAAATTGTGATTAGGTGTGCTTACGGGTTCTCTAGGTCGAGCTAGTGTAATAATTCGTTTTTAGCATTAATTGTTTAAATTCTCAATTAGTCACGGTTTGTTTTATAAAAATTGTTAACGTTTTATATAAGATACTTTTGTTCAATTTATTTAAAAAATCTTTTGGATATACGTTCGTTGAAGTTAATGCTCTTGAACGAAATGCTTTTAATTAAATTTAATTTACAGCATGGCATACGTTCCATTATTAAAATGACGCTTTTGTACTTGAGCGTTTTTCGTGCACAACCGTCTAACTAAGTAGTCGTATTAAAATATGCAGTTTTACTATATATAACTCAAAAAACTTTTAAAATCAGACATTTGTAAATGGAATATTAGAAATAAAATGAAAAATATGTGTAATTCAAGGTGTAATCTTTTTAAAAAGTTGAACACGTCTAGTAGCCCAAGGCAATGCTTGTTTTGAAATTATTTCATTGCTAACTTATTGAGGCTAACTGTTTTGCGCAAATTATTGCATAGAATAGATGTATTTTGGGATGAAGTATTACAAATAAGAATAAGGATGTTTATATAGCGGATGGTGATGCGAAAAGGTGAATATAGGGAATTCAGTGTTATTTTTTTTCTTAGGTTTATATTATTTCCCCAATTGATTTATCAATAAATATGAAAAATGTGTATACTAAGGGTAATAAAATGTTCGCATTTAAAAGAAATTAATTAAAAACAATTGTTCCTGAATGGGACTTGAACATCGGACCGCTTGGCTACATGGACAACAATCTAACCACTAGACTATCGTGCACCTAACCAATTTCAATTGTTGAAATGCGCTATTTAATGCACACTATTTTTCATTCTACTAAAATTAATAATAACTTGGAATTAGTTAGTTAATTGCGAACATTTTTTACATTTATATATTTATTATAAAATGAAATGAAGAGATAATATAAACATGTAAAAAATATCTTTGAATTCCCTATATTCTCCTTTACGGATCACCACCCGGTGAAATTTTGTGTGCAATCTGTTGCTGTAATTATTGCAGCAAGTACTTGCACATATAGCGTTAGGTTAGATTTCCTATTTTGTGTTTTTCCAACAACAATCAAAAAACGTCGTGTACTGCATACGTTTTCTTATTTGTTGTTGGATAAACAAAGGAATGGTCAAACATGGAGTCCGTTTCTAAGAAGTTGCCAAGGCACCGCATTCAGTACAACTTAACTTATGCAAGCTAGAATGTAGGACTTTGGCAACTTTTAACTGCAGCAGGAAATCTAACCTTATTGTTTAATCGTATAATGCAAATATTTGGAGCGATAATGTAAACGGTCTAGAACTTTTTGTAATTATTAGGTTGGCAACTATGGCATGTTTGACAATTGTCACAACCTCTCTTAGGAATAATTATAAAAGCAGTCGCTGTCGATATTTCAGAACCTAACTTCGCACAATTTTCGTAGTACAAAAATTAAAAAGATTGGGCTAAGCTTCATCTGTTTCACAAATCATTAACTTCAGGTTTTGTCAAAATCGGGAAATGTAAATATTACTAAAGATATCACTAAATGGCACGAAGCGTTCAAAAAATAGCAAAGATTTTAGCTCAGAAAATTACTTCTGCAACGACTTGCATGTGCAATTTGCAATTACAACGATAGATTGTCCAGAAAATGTTGACGAAACATTAACGGCACACCTATTGAGGGTGACACGTAAATTTTTCAACCGAGCCAGAAGGTTTTGATTTGTAATATGACGTCTTAGTGGCCCCTTCTTTTCTGCTTTTTCTGCTGTTAGCGTGATTTTTCATTGTCTGCAAGCCTTGAGCAATGGGTATTTATAGTAAAATGGGTATATTTGATTATTCTGGAATGGTTGTGTCAGGAGTAACAACACTCCATTGCCTGTGTGCAAACGTCGACATTCGTCAAAATTTCACAGTCCAATATCGAAAATTCATTGCCAAATTTGCCTTCAGATTCTGAATTTAAGTAAATCATCTCGTCTATTGTGCTGAATTAAACCAATTTCTTCATCCAAGATCGTATGGTCGTATGGTTTTCGTCTTTTTTCAATCAATAAAAAATTGATTTGCTCAAATTCGTTATGCACTAGAGTGAACCTATATTTCTTTCAACTTGGATCTTTTGAAGACTTTTCTACAGTTACGCGTGCGTAGACGTAGTCATTCTGTTGAAGAAATATTTCGACTGCGAAGAAAATTTGATAATATCCACGCGTACTCTACCAACAGTTACTTCATTCGTCAAGTCATTGATATAAATTTAACATCTTTTATCAATCGCACAGTTCTTAATGGAATTGTGGCATAGTCCGTACTGGAGCTGAGAATGTGAGTATTTGAATATAAGTTGTGTTGCTGTGTTAGCCATCGTAGTTAAAACAATTCTAGAGGTATTGGGCTATCAACAAATAACGTGAAATTTTTACCATCAAACGAATATTATAATTAGGTCGATAATTTAATAGAACGAGAAGATGAAAAAATTGCAGTCAGTACTTTACCGTCTACGTGAACATTGTGATGTTCTAAGTAGATTGGCTGTCGATAGACTTATAGGGCACCTTTAATCGTGAGTGTATGATGTGAATCAGATAACGAGTTAGGTATTTTCCGCGGTAACTATTCCTAGCGTTTCTGTTTCTACTGATGTACTAAAATTCAGTTTCAGCGTTCCATTTTCGACATATATTCGTCTCGCTCGTTGCCAGTGTACCTCAACTGATTTCTATTCAGTGTTATAGGGTCTAACGGCCCCTGGACCCATTAACCTAGCGGCACCACGACTGAATTTCCTATTCATACTCTAGCGCCACACCTACTACGGCTAGCGCCATCAAAACCAGAGCTAACGCCAAAATATTTGTAAAGTTATAAACAGTTCAAGTATGGTGCCGCTAGGTTAATGTTTTTTTGCCATAGGAACTAATATCATTGAAACTCTAGCGCCAAGTTATATTGACCTAGCGCCAGCTAGCGCCACCAATTTAAGAGCTAGCGCCAGAACGGTTTCCGAGATAAAGTCAATTGAAGAAAAAG
>JAHWXV010658292.1:0-12157 GCA_024586415.1 Phrixothrix hirtus
TATCGTTTTATGTCTTCCTGAATTTCTTGTAGATTTTTAATCAGTTTTTTATAACCTTCACCATATTTGGCGTCTAAATTGGCTGATAAAAATTTAAATACAGGACCTGTACCGTCAATGACTTTGTGTTGTGCTATCACGTGTTGATTTTCTGGAAATAATTGTTTCACAAGTTTATCCGATTTTTCTGAGTGTTTTATAATTAATAACAGGCTATCATAGTTAAATGTAACATCGTCCGATTCTAAATATTGTTTTATTAGGAGTAAAACACATTTGTTTAGGTTTTTGTTTTCTAAATTTTCATATTTTCTGTAAATTATAGGGGAATTATTTTTTTTAGACCTAAGAGAATTTTTATTGCATTTATTCTAAATGAGCTGTAATTTTCTAACATAGGTGTACAGTCTATAATTTTAATTAAAGTCCATTCATTTTCTTTTAGTAGTGCGCTGCCTAATTCAAGTGGATAAAGACATGGCGATCTTTTAAGTTTTGAATAGTAACGTCGGCTGCTGTTAGTGCAAAGGTGATGAGGAGGCTTCCGTAGGGGTACATGTTTTGTCTAAAAATGATAACAATTCGTTAAAATGCCTAATAATTTTGTGATCGGTTATTCCTGTCCATAGTTCGTAAATATCGTATTCAAGTGTTACTGATATACTTAAGGGTCTTAAAAATTTTGTTCTTTTTTATATCTGAAATTTGTTTTAACAAATAATTTTAATGATTTTAAGCGTTTTATTTGTATGCTTTGCATTAATTTTATAGTTCAGGATTTTTCCAATTTATCTTGTTTCTGTTTTATTACTTTGCAAAAGTTTCATTATAATCTAGATTAAAAGGTTTTTACTATCAGTATGTCCGAAAATTATTTGAAATGGGGTCAAATTAAGATTAGAGTGAATTGTATGGTTATATGCTAGAATGCAGTGCTTTAATTTTTTTCTTTCTAGTATTTGTGTTAATAATTGATATGTTCTATGATAGTTGAATGTAAACGTCCTATTGATGAAATAGATTCATGATGACGCGGAGTTGTTATGTGTATCTGTATTTTATGTATGCCTATAAAATACAAGAATTGTTTCATTATATTCTTCGTCGTTTATGACAGTTACTGGTGTAGTTAATGTGCAAAAATAGTGAAATGATAGTTGTATTACGCCGGTAAGTTGTGTGACCTAAGAGAGTACGCTTGTGGAAATTTTCAAAAAGCTACTAGAGTTCTTATGTAATTTATTTCTCCAATTTTGAATATTTCAATGTGAATTGAGTGAAAAGGTTTGTTATTCGAAGATGTAAGTTGAAAGAGCAGTTTAATGGTATTTCTATTATATTTTTGATTTTTACAAATTTGGCATTCATTTATAAATTATGTAGTCTTTGGTCATGTGTTTTCAATAATATTTGCATTTAATATATTCGATTATTTCGATAATTCCTCGGTTATTTGTTTTTCCTAAATGATGGTATCAATTTGCGTTTGACGTTCTAATTGTATAATATAAGTAACTTGTGAATTTCGTTTATGAAATTCAGGTGTTTTAATTTGTGAAGTCTCGTGTGAAGTTTGCAAGTTTTAAATTAATGTGTCGTTTGGAAAGTAATAATAATAATTAATGTTCGGTTGGCAGTATTTTATTAGTATTTAATTAAATTTGTTGAATTTATCCATGCCAGTTATGTTTATAGTGTAATGTGTCATTTTGCCCATTTATTAGTTCTAATTTTTTAGTAGTTGATTTTGAAAATTCTATTTGACTTTTTAAACGCTGCAGAGGTTTTTATAATATAACTGTCGCTGGTGAAGGTGTAATTTGTGTGTGCACGGTGTTTAGGAAAGATTCTTGATAAGTTGTGATTGTTGTTTTAGATGGTTCGTCATCAATGGGTGTAAACGTTGGTATACTAGATAGCTCGCTAACGTCTAGTATCCTTGCTCTGATAGCGCTATTTATTTGATTTTCTAAAAAATAGTGTTGGTGTATTTAGTGTTTCAGGAGTTTTAATCGTTGTTGGATCAATTTGTGTTCTTGATAAGGCGTACGCGGCATTATTGTGCTGTTCTTGAAGATATTTCATTTCAAAGTAATATCGTTCTAATTTTAATGTCTATCTTGTTAATTTAGAGTTTGGTTGTTTAAGATTTCTGAGCAAGGTAAGTGGTGCGATATCAGTGCATAAGGTAAATTCTGTTGCGTATAAATAGGGTTTAAATTATTTAGTAGCCCATACTATGGCTAAGAGTTCTCCTTCAATAGTAGCATACTTTTGTTTAATATAATTCAGCGTTCTTGAAGCATAGTAAATTGGTTTGCCATTTTTGATGAAGTGGTTTCTAAGACGCATTTTGAGGCGTTTGTTGTAAACATAAACGTTTTGTCAAAATTGTGGTATTCAAGTACAGGTTCATCGATTTAAATTCTTTTGCAATTATCAAAGTTATGTTTAAATTCTGAAATTTATTTAATTTTATTATCTCTCTTTAAGCATATTGTTAAAAATTTTGTTATTTTAGCGAAGTCTTTTAGAAATTTTCTATAATATCTTAAAAGCCCTAAAAATGATTTAGTGTTTATTCTACTTTTCGCTGTTGTAAAATTTTTATAGCTGTTATTTCAGTAGGGTCTGGTTTTTTACCTTCTGGTGTTATAACGTATTCTAGATATTTGGCAGTCTTGTGTAAAAATTTTGATTTATCAAGTTGTATTTTTAATTATGTTTGTCTGCATTTTTCGAATACCCTTCTTGCTATTTGTAAGTGTTCTTCAAGTGATGTTGAATAGATAATGGTTTTGTTTATTAAGCCGGTTTTACTGATTCCCTAAAATGTTGATGGTGCATTCTTTAGTTCATAAGGCATCAATTTGTATTAGAAATTGCCTTCTTCAGTTGAAAATGCTGTATTTTCTCTATCTTTCTCTTCCACTTCAGTTTCGTGGAAGTCTGAAAGTAACGGCAATGGTAATGGTAATAGATATACATCTTCGATTGTCTGTTCATTAAGTGTCCTGTAGAGAATGACTATTCTCCATTTTTACTTTCCAAATGCGTCTATTTTCTTGATTGGAAAATTATAGGGCGAATCTGATGGTTCTACTATGTTGTCATCTAACATTTTACTTATTTATCTTTTTGACCCTTTTCGGTGGGTATCTATACGACTTATTCGATGATTAGTTAAGATTCTTGTTGTTAAAGAAATATCGGATTTATAGAATACGATAATCTATTTAAAACGTAAGTTTTACAAAAGCGTTGCCTTGTCGTCATTAAGATGTGATATCAAATTATTTTTTTAAGATATCGTTTAACATTTTATTAGTTTCAAGTCTTTAGTTAAATTGAAATTGTTTATATTTAATTTGTTCAATTTAATTTCTTTCCTATGAAGGTTTTCTAAATATAAATCATTCTAAGGGCTTATCGTATGAGGTTTGTCAGGAGTATTTAAAATACTTGTTCTAATCCGTTGTCATGAAGTTTCCCTTAGGCTGATGGCATAGTTACATTTTTGTTAAATCTTATTCTAGGTGTGATTTTTAGTTCATATCTTTCTACTACGGGTAATCTTGTGAAAGTTGCTGTGCAAAATGGTATAAAAATTTGTTTAATTGGTTCTTTGTCTGATAAGGTTTTTGAATTTCTTGCTGTTTTAGAGGGATTATAAAAAATTGGATTGTAGCTTTGTCAGCTTGTATATGCATCCATTAATAATCTACGGAGGCTGCTAAACTTAAAAGTAAATCTGTTCCTATTAGGCCAACATAGTTTTCACTAACAATAGATAAATAGCAAAGCTGTGTACCTGGTGCATTGAATAAATTTGGAATTAGTAGATTAGGTAAATAACGATGCATAGTAAAACCATTCGGAATTTTGTTTAAAAATTGAATTTGGGAAATGTTGTGAAACAAATTCGGGCGATGTATTTGTTTTTAATTGCCGGTATCAATTAATAATTTTCTCCAGTGGAAGGAATTAAAATATACGGCAAATTGAGTTTCGGGTTAATGTTAAAATGTTCTAATTTTGCCGAGGCTTTTATAGATATTTACACCATCATAGTTATCGTTATTGTATGCGTTTTCGGGATTATAATCATTGGATTCGTTGGAATCTTCAGCGTTATGATCATCATAATTTTCTGTAAATTTATGCTTATTAATTTCATGGCAAGGATAGTTTGTTTAATTATGGCTATAGTATCCGTTAGGCTAATTTATTTCAGATTTACTTGAATTGTGATGGTATAATAATTCTTTAGAATGAAGTTTCGTGGTTGATCAGATCGTTTAATGAAATTTGGTATTTCGGGATGTTGAAATTGATTGGGCTTGGTCAGTTAACGGGTGACTTGTGTTTTATTTAGATGGCTAATATCCATGGCTGCTGCTTTATGTGTGGGTCTATAATTACAATTTGGTGCAAAATCATTACTTCTTCAATCTTCATAGTTTGAATTGATACTCCGTGGAAATGGATTGAAGTTTGTATTTTGAAGGGGTCGATTGTGAAAATTTGAGCTTGAAAGGGTTAATTACAAAAATTTTGATTTATAGATTTTGATAATTGGATTTATTTTCAAGGGGTATGTTATGCAAATTTTCATTTAAAGTGTTTTAATTTTGAAAGTTTTGTCTATTCTGATTTTGAAAATACCTAATACCATTTTGTTCTTTCATCATTCTAATCGATGCTTCTAAAGCATCGGAATTTTGACTTCTAATAAATGAGTATAGATTTTCATTTAAGCCATTTATGAATGTCTGTAGAGCTAATTTCTTCGTTTGATTGGTTCAACTCGAAACCTTTTCTTCTGAATAATATATATATATATATAGAATGCTCACAACAAAAGGCTTCCAGTTAAACCAATCCATCAGTTATATTTATCATTCTCAATTTAGAGCATGGATGCAAATAAATTTATTGTATTTTTATTACATAACGTTTATTACCTAGTGAAATTTTGTTTTCGTAGATCGCTAACTGGGCATGAATTTTGTTGTAAAATAGAATAGGATATTTTTGCTTTATGTTATTCTAATTGAGTGATTTGTTTCAGATCTGTGGTCTGCAAAATTTTCGATCAGTTTATTTTAATTCTTGTCAAATGTTATAATAATAGCCTATTGTAATTTCGAGGACTTGGTCTCTTAAATTAGTTTCTAAGGGAAGATACCATGAGTTTGTTAACTTTATCTAAAGGATTTCTGGCACAAAATTGATGTGTGATAATGTAAACAGACATTCTGATAGAGTAGTTAGATTTTCGTCATAATTTGGAATTTGACTTAAGAAATGCATGTCGCCTTCTGTATTAGAATTATTTCAAAATAAAAGTTGTAGTAGTTTATTTACTGCGGACTTACTTCTATTTCTATTCATTTAGTAGTTTTTTAAAAATTTAATTTGTATTTATATAAAAGTTATTTTAAAAGTTTTGAATATAATTAAGTAAACGTTTCTAATCAAATTCGTAGTACTATAAAGTTGAATTAAATTTGTAGTTTTATACAATGAAGGTTTTTATAAAATTTTTTAATTATAAACCAAAGCTAATTCTATAATATGATATTAATTATAGAGTTTTTTGTCTCAGAAAATGAGATAGAGCTTATCTTAAGAAATTTGGGTATAGGAATTCATATAATGATAAAGGTTACGGTTACAATGCAGAGTTAGTTATCAAATTAATTTATTTATTAGTTTTATATTTTTAATAATAAGACTGTAGACATAACACAGGTACATACACACACGCGCGCCCTCGCACACGTGCGCGCGCACACACGCGTGCGCATGTGCGCACACACAAGCACACGCACGCACGCACGCACGCACGCACGCACGCCCGCTCGTCCAAATATTATATCCAACTTGAACTAAAAAATTTTGGTTTACCTTCGGTTAATGCGAATTGCCACCAAGCTAAAGTATTGAAACTGTGTTTAAAAAAGTAACGCATATCATTCACGTACGAGGGTAACACTGATTATTTCTGCAAACTAAAAAAACAAAATGTTCTAGTCAAAAAATATTTTCATTATTGTTTTTCAAAATGTTCGCCCTTAAACTCGATGTATTTGGACATTTGATAAAACCAGTTATAATAGCATAAATTCCACTCTTCTTGAGTCACTTCAGATATAGGATTTTTTAAACTGTTCACTACAACTTCTGGGCTTGCAAATCGTACACCACACATTTTATTGTTTCGTCTGGGAAATAAAAAGGGATCTGAAGGTGCCCGGTCCAGATTATTTGGCGGATGATCTAGTAATTTTAATCTGTAAGCTTTCAAAACTTCGTTTGTTTGACGTGCAATGTGACTTAAAGTATTGTCGTGATGAAGGACAATCTTCGATCGAGTGCGCCATAAACGAGCCTTTTGAATAACATCTGGCAGACATACTGTCGTGTATCATTCTGCGATAACCATACGTTTATTTTCAAGCACAACGGTTGTAATAGGTCTTGATTTTGAGAAGAAACTGGCTACCATTTTCTTTCCAACACTTCGATATTGCTTCGTTTTTTCTGGATTAGGTTTCATTGGAAACACCCATTGAGCTGACTGCAGTTTTGATTCCGGTTCAAATTCATATATCCGGCTTTCGTTACCAGTAATGGTGTCGTAAACGGCTTTCGACCTACTTCCATCATATTTCTTAAGCGTTTCTTTACACCATTCCACTCGGTTTTGTTTTCGTTCATGTGTTAAATTATGCCGTATCCACCGACAACAGACCTTCCTCACACACAAATGATTATCTAATATCTTGTTTATTACAGTCATGCCAATACCTAAGGTACTCCTAATAATCCTATGCATGACTGGATTATCGTCTTATCATTCTTCGTACGTCGTCTATATTTGTTTCAGTAACAGCTGAGATTGACCTTCCTTTACGAAAATCGTCACTAAGTGAAACCCTTTGAAATCTAAATTCGTTATACCTGTTGTAAACACTCCCGTAAGAAGGAGCTTCATCACGAAATGCAGGACGAAGTCTTGAAACGCTTTGTTTTGGAGTTAGAGAACGTTTAAGATCATAGCAAATCATGACTCTAACAGTTTCTCTCGTTCAATTCATTTTTACTTCAGACCACTCGCTTTGAAATTAGCTTGCAAAATAGCTGTTGCAGTTATTAAAACTAAATTGTAACTAACAATATAGAAAATAATAAGCATTTGTTTTATGGCACGTTTGATTCCTTTCATTCACTAGAAGTATTAGTTTATAGAAATTATCGGTGGTACTCTCGTATGATAACGCAACCTTTGACTATTTAGCAGCATAAATATAATCTTTTAAAGCTTTCAAAAAATACTGATCTTTGACTACTTGAAAGTAATTTTGGAGACAGTCTAAATAACCTTAGAAAGTTCTTTTGCTTTTTACAGCGTTAGCTACAGTTTCATTAACCTTTTTCATTGTTTACTAGACCCTGTACTTGCATACTGTGCATTCTACTTTTCAAGCTAATAAATTTTAAAAATATCTGACCGAAATGCTCATCATGCATGTAGGTTCCGAACATCAAAATTTTCAGCACGTCTTTCGTAATATACTTGCGCAGTAGGCTAAGGAACCAGTGGCGTCAGCATTTTTCTCCTTTTGAATTTTTTACAGTATTCAGCCTTACTTCTTATCGGCAACCTGCGACCTGGATCTACCATAACTTTACCAGCCGTGTAAATCAGTACCTTGTTTTCAAAATAGCCTGTGACTGAATAGACACATTATTATCATTATTTCCGTTATATTACTTGTTGACGCTATTGACTTCAAAATAGAGGAAATTGTTTTCGTAATCAAGAAGTTATCTTGTGATCAAGGACAGTTGAATTTAATCCGTCCTTGATCGATTTACTTGATCCAATTGTGAATTCAATGCTCGCATCCATATATTGTGAAGTTTTAAAGAAATATCGAATAAAAACTTCAGTTCTTCTAAAATCAGGTTAAAATACCTACCTAATTGAGAACTCCCCTGTAGGGTGAGAAATGTTATAAGCGCTATTTTATATTTGTTAAAATACGTAGGTTAGATACAGATTTAGTTTTATTTAATTCAATTTTAAGCCTACTTTATGAACAATCGACCTTCATCCTAAGTATTTAAAATAACTACGTTGAGAAGTATTACGCATTAAAGTGCTTTATATTAATTTTGCGACTACATCAATAAGCCACTGACCTAATACTGTAAAGGCTATAGCATGTTGCGGTGAAATACGGAGATTACAGGTTAACATTGTATTATAGGGCTCGCTGCTGTGTCCGCCCGAGAAAATTAGGCAAATAAGTAATTGGAGGGTATTTTTCGTAACATTGGATTAAGCTTGGTTAATAATTCTAGAAAAATGTCGCGCTACAGTTATATAAGTAATGAGGTTGACTTCAAATTGATTTAGAAACTCTAACGTTGGTCATATTTAACCATTTATATTATTACCCATCAGTGAAGCTGAAATCATTTCAACGAAAAGAATATTTTTTATCGAGCGCTGGTAATAAATATAGTGGAAGGATATCTTTAAGGCAAGACCACGTTTGCTTAAAAGGCTTATAGTTGATTCATGTTCGCTATACTAATTATGCAGGGTTTAAAGGTGATTATGTTGAATAAATAAGAATTAGTTTTGACATAAAATAAATTTTTATGATACATTAAAAATTTATGGGTAGCATTTCAAATAGGCATTCATTTGCAAAAATTTCTCTAACATTAGTATCAAAATCTTCTCCAAAAGACAATTAGATCTTATAACGTTTCTGTTTAACAAGTTTATTGTTATGCCAATTGTAAAATCAACGAAATTTAATACCATTGAGCGCAAACTACCTATAACTTACACTTCTTTTAGACAGTCCATAAGCGAAGCTGTATCACTATGCTTGTCTTATCTATTATGGTTTAATTTAAGGTAGTAGATGATTATAGATAATTATAATTTTTATGACTATGACTACGATCACAATTATTATTAATTACACTGCTCCTTTACGAGATAAGCAATGAAAACCCATTACTTGCATAACGCACAATTTCTTTAGCGAAGCACCTTAATAACCTTTATGCGACACTACTCTTCACAACCTAACCCCACGATCATAATGGCCCATTGACTGGCTTTTACATCTACGACCAACCTAATAAGTTGGGAGCTTCTCCTCTTAACCTAGATGATAAGGGCAGCTTAAGTTCATTTCAATTTGAAAACGTTTGTGCAACTGGTCCGGGCAATTAATAATAGTCAACATAATGCGCGATTTTTAAATTACGATTTTTTCTAAATAGTTTTAATATTACAATATCATTGTAAAGTTATTTGCTTACAACTCATTGTTCTCGAATAAAATACGATTAATTAAATGTTTGAAATGAGAGGTGTCATTAAACTTAGGCCTTCGTTTCCAGCTTTTTCGAAGGGTAACAATTCTACATATATGTATATTTTATGTTACATTAATACTGTTCTATATTTAGAATTTCAGAGCAATGCGATTCGAATTACATCATAGTATACTGCAGGATCCCCTTCAACAAAGCGAAACAGTAACAAAATTCATTTAGGCTTGAAAATTTGCCAGAGTGTTAGTTCTAGCTTTCATTAATTAACTTATTATTATGTGTATTAGTGTATTTAATAAATTACAAATATTATAAGTTGTACTTACTGTAATTCTGCGGCTTAAAATTGACCTGTTAACCTACGTTTTATTTAATAAATTATAATTGTTAAATAACCTTGTAATTGGTGTACCACCTAATTTTCATGTTTATCGTTATTTCCGCTTTTAGGACTAGGTGGTGTCCTTGTGCTCTTCCAATTAGGCACATACGTAGTGAGTAGTAAACTCTCCTAAGATTAACTTATGGGGTGGCAACTCTATATAGAAAACTATAACGAAAATCTTAGTAATGTGTAGCAATTATAAATGACAGCGACTACGTTCATTTTACGTTCGGGTTACGCCAATTTTCGTTAATTTAAAAATTTCAATTTAGTACACAAATGCACCCGTTACAGAAAATCCCTTGGTAATAAAAAAGTGCTTACATTACAAATATGGTTTATATTTATTTATGGTTTATACAGTTGAAAAGTACATTCTGAATTATTGTTAATAAACGAAAAACGTATAAATATTAGCTTGTTCCGTTAATACTTGCAGTTAGTATAATTAATAAATATGTTGTTTTGTAAAATATAAGGTAAGATAATTTTATTATCTATATTTTTGTAGTTATTTGATAAAACTAAAATCTGGTACCCTTTGGTTTAAATTATTTAAGTAATATGTACTTACCTAAAATATTAAATGAAGGTATTATTACTAAATCTCCTACAATTTCATTTCGACTATTCGACAAACTATATTTTATATTTATTGCTAGTTAAATATAAAAATGACTTTTTCAATCATGTTTTTAGACCCTCATAATTAACATTTATAAAAATTACTCAGTTTTCACACCAGAAAATTGAAATAAGCTATCACTTATTTCAAATCTCTACAATGTATTTTTAAATTAAAGACAAAGTTCATAGAATATAAAATAAATATTTAGCAAAGTTTAAATTGTGATCTGTTATAAAAAAAATGCGGGTTTAGATATATAATCCATAGTGTAAAATAAACTAAAAATCAAATTACATATTAAATACGCAAAGGTCTTGCAGCAGCAAACCCATAAAGCAAGGAATTTTCTGAAAATTATGGTGTCATATACTTTACTAACCTAAGTTATAAAATTCATGAAAGGTTACGAAACGGATGCAAATATCTAACGGAATTCCAACGGATTTCCCACATGGCACACACTCAGCAGTTTGAAATTTTAGATCTTTCGATTGGTCAGTGCAACAAAAGAAAAGGAATTTAAAAATTTATAAAAGCAGAGCGTTACAAACAAAATCGTCTTACTTGCGTTTTACATACGGTGATGAATTGAACAACTCGTGACAGCCTCGCATGTAAATCATTTTGATGGCAGATGTGTTATGAGATTACGTTCTTCTCTAATGGTGTCTAGGGAGAAAATTATTTATATTTAGCTACGATAGTCTACAGCTGTGTGGGCCGGGTTTATTCTTTTACAGGACTTCTCATTAATGCCTGGCTTGATCATTCATGCCTAGCTAAACTGGTTATTAAATAATAAGTTAGTAAAGCTTTTATGAGTTATGTATTATAAATAGAAACAAATAAATGGTTATTTACAAAACGAATATGAAAAGTTCAGAATAAATATGTACAAAATAATTATGGAATATTTACAGCAATTAACTAGGCGTTCTCTAACACTAAACTAAAATCGACAGTTTCAAACCAACTAAATACATGATCTGGAATACTAGAATTAATATGTACACAACGAAGCAATCATGCAAGGGTAATTAGCTATTGAGTCTAATTAATAAAGCTCAGGAAATGACGGCATTAATCATTATTGATGGTGAACGGTTCATTAAATTCTCGTCAAAGTGATCAATTGAATAGAGCTTCTCGTAAGACGGCTTCAACCAACAATAACTAATTTATACAGGTCTTTAGCGAATGCTAGGATGTACTTGGAAATTGTCTAGAATCAACACTGTTGGCGAAGATATGCAAAACGGGAATTGTCAACCTAGAGGATTTGCTAGTATTCTGATACTGCAATCCTTTGCGGTCTTGGTGTCTCACAACTGGCAGAAGCGTTTACAAGCATTCCCTGCGGGTCTATCAGGTTCGTGCGCCAAGTCCCACTGGTAACTGTGGCATCAGAACAAGGGAGGCAACCCAGGGGATATATGATGACGGTTTTCACGAACCTCAACTTTGCTGTTATCCACGCAACTGTCTAACTGAAGAATCGTGTTTAGCCTTCGATGACGATCTCCGCTACCTAGGTACCTAGATATCGTTAACGATGGCAGGAAGGTTTTGCAAAATCCAAGCGTAAACTAAGTTCGCCGGTTCAATCGTGTGTTGCAATGCAACGGCTGATTTTAAAAACGGGCCCTGATAGGAGAGCATACTTCAGGTTTATTGCGGCGGGTTCGGAACTGGAGCGCACTTCAATGCGGCAGGCGGAATATCGCGCCACGTGATCAAACGTGAAATGAATTGGTTCGAGGTTGAGACCAGAGTGT
>JAHWXV010658367.1:0-11299 GCA_024586415.1 Phrixothrix hirtus
TGAAGAATTTGGTTAAAATCGAATAACCGGAAGTTCCACTTTATTTCTGTCATTTTTAGATATTTTCCGAATTTTCGTTTTTTGCGATTTTCTTGAAATCGGCTACAACGGTTTTTTTAAAACTTAGTAAATTTCTTGGTTACTTTATTATGTTTTACATGAATTAAGCTGAATCTTTAATACATTTTCGGAAGTCGAGTAACCGGAAGTACTTAGTGTTTTAATTGCAAACAACATATTTCAAAAACTAAATATGATATATGAATGAAATTGTATATTTAAGTATTTTATCTTCTGCACATGAGACGTTAAGAATTTAGGTAAAATTGAATGACCAGAAGTGCCACTTTATTCTTGCGATTTTTAAGTTTTTTTGCGATTTTCTCGAAAGCAACTGTAACTTTTATTTTTAAATGTATAACGGTTATTATGTATTTAATCCCCCTTTACGTGAACTTAACAGTTTTTCTGAAAAATTGCGTTGAAGCAATTTATCAGAGAAAATTTCCGGAATTAAGCAGCCCTTCGCCTGTCCAGTAACTTGGATGGGTGACCGTTACAATTATGGTTACCTAAATAAATGTAGACAATAGTCTAATCATTTGTGGACACTATTGGTATATCTATGTGCGTAAGAGAAAGTCGTGTGCTGTTTCACACCAGATATTTTGGATGTGTTTCTGTTATGAATGCCAATGTAATTTCATTTGATTGAAGGAATTGTTCGAATTCGTTCCTTTTATTGCTTATTCCATTTGCATTCTATATAGCGAATTTGGTAGAGTTTTTTGCTCATTGTGTCTTTGTGCTTTTGATTATTTGTGTTATTATCGACGGAAACAATTTGTATATTGAGCTTTCAATTGTCGTTAACATTTTTAGTGATATTTCCTCGTTTGTTATTGCAGAGTTTATTAGTTTAGACGTTTCCCCTTATGTGTAGGATATATCGGGTCTTGTTTCCGCTCGTTTCATTTTGTTTTGCATCTCTTTGATTTTTTGCCTTTTATGCAGTTTGGGTTTTGTATGCATTACTTGTAATTTTCAGGATGTTATCTCCCGCAGTTGCATTATTTGGTGATTGAATTCAGTCTAAGATCACATGTGAAGGTTGGGTGGTTCTTCGCACATTTTAAGCATCTGTACGGTGTGGAGCATCTATACGATACATGTCCGTAAAGTTGGAAGCTGTTGAATCGAGACACTCTGGTGGGACGACTTTTAATTTCCATTGTTATTCTTAGTTTTAAGAGTTCTCCTAAATTAAAAATTTCCTTACCTTTTGTTGTTTTGAGGCAATTGACTAGCATTAGTGGGAATATTCTTGATCTGTTTCTTAGCCACACAATACTTATGTAGGAACTGAATTAAAATGGCAATATTGCAAGTTTTAAAAGTGCTAACAGTTAAAGCTCTCAGCTCTGACAATAATTTTAAATAAATGAAGTACAGTAGCATTTACAGTAACACACGGAAGAAAGAATATACTATTGTTTGATCGATATTGTATACATTTTGTCAGGGACCCACCTAATTCCTGGTCATTTTTGATAAAAGTGAACATTCGGTATATTTTATATTTTATAAATGTTATTCATTTCGATTGAAAATTCTGCTACCGGTAGATGATTACTTGAAGGCAAAAATTTATAACATTTCGTGTAGAGCATTAATAAGAAAATTACTTTGTATAAATTAAACTCTGTGTAATTGCTTTATATATTAGGTGGTGTAATTCATTTCTACTTGATGATTGTTATGTATATAGTGCAAATTCTGTGTAGAATTTATAATACCTTTAAAGAAACAAAGTGTTTTGAAATCAGATAAAGCTGTTTCCCTTTAACACGTTTCGCAATAGTATGTTAGTGACTTTGTTTGACTTTACCACCTGAGACGTTCTTTGTTCATTTGAGTGTTAAAATTATTGATGAAATACACTTTATCTAAAGAGCTCTAGATGGAAAAGTACGCGTTATCCCCGTCAGGAAGACTAATGGTTTACTTTGTTTATGCTGAAATCTAAAGTAAAAGTCCAAATTTCAGGAAGTCGATCGGAAAATTAAATAAACTCAAGTTTAATTTAGTGCTATGAAAAATTATTATTTAGGAATAACTTTTAAATTGATTGGCGCTTCCGAGCTACAAATCAGAAAACGAAAAATATTAGTATTTAGAATTTGAATAATGGGCTTCTATCACTCTTTTCCCTCTTTGTACTTGCGCATATTCGTTTGTAGCATACAACAAATAAGTAAGATAGGTATAATTACGTTGGCCAAAGCAAAAATTAATGAGCGTAATACCTGACAAAGGTCAACGTATATAATTGTTAGATTTACTTATTTTATGTAATATTTTTACTGTTAGTAAATCTTTTATTTGCATTATTAGTCTAATAGTGTAATATTTTCAGTGCAAGTATCAGTACAGGGATAATACTTTAACATTGTCAATTAGACTATATCTAACTGATTCGGTGTTAAGTTACAAGTTAGTAGCGCATCAGTTGCCTAAAAATATCTTCTCACTTTATAACAACTTTCCTAACGGAGTTTTTTGATTTGTCCTAATTAGGACTTTTATGACATACTACAAAATGTGACATATTTGTGGGTAATTAAATATCGTATTATCGTCCTGGAAACTCAACCACCTGAGTAAGTCAACGACGATTTCATTATCCACTATTTTCAACTAAGAGAGAAAATCATCTTTAATTTAATGTTTTAACCCAGTTGTATACTGCGACAATTTAACTTAATACAATTGTTGTAGTATACAACTAAATGTTCTCTACAAAATTTTCTGAATGACAAAAGCTAATAAAATCATTAGTTGTAGTCTGAAAATAATTTTTGAGCTATAAGTGGTACTTACCATGGCTGTTTTTTTCCTATTCTGACTATCATCCCGTAGATTTGAATTGGTTCTTTAATCGTTGTTTCAGTTACAAAATATTTTACTTATTGTTTTGGAAAAACGTGTTTAGGATTGTAAACTTTAGGTCAATATGACAAAAGCTGTAGAAGTATTATTTACAAAAATTGTCAAAATTGTGGCACCTATTATTTTAAGGGCTTGTTTCATCATCGTATGTAACAAAATTATTTAATTGCTTAGGGGATGCTGTTATGAATCGAGTGATGCTCATTAAAACTGGAAATATGTATATATTTCCTCTCAAAATCATCAAGGAAATAACATAGCGCGATCTACATCAAACACCTATTGAATACCCCTTCCTAAGAACTATTTCAGCTGTGAGGTTTCAAATCGTGATGAAAAGTGCACGGGAGGAACAACGAATTTACATTCTCGGTGATAGCTTAGTCTTGCGGGGCGGGTCCGCTTCGATCATGAAACGAACTTCAGTGATATTTAATTGATGATCGGTTTTCGGCGGTACTAAAGAGAAAGGTAGCAATAATAATTTATTTACAAAGTTAAACCGAAATTGTAACAGCGTATTTACACAAATCAAACCAAAATTATAATAGTTCTAAATGAAAATAAAATAAAAATGGTTTTCTGGTAGCAGGCAAAATAAATTAATTACAATCATTTATGTATGCAGGAAATGTTAGCTTTTGTATGAGATTTATGCGGTTGTCAAATTTAATGTTGTCGCGGCATTGATGCAAGTTGTCGGCGCGGCGTGTTCTGTCTCAGCCAAATTTTGCGTTTCGGCTATGTCTGAGCGCGAAGGTCGGCTGTGTGCTTCGAGATCTCCGCACGAGCGCGTCGCTCTTGGCGGCCGTTGTGTACGTAGTTTAAACAGGGGACGGATATTTGATGCGGTGACGTTAGCGTGTACTCGGTACCTTTTTTGATACTCAGTACCGTTAACCGTCACGACGTTTGACGTCGTTTGCAGATAGCTACATAGCAACTGAAAATGATGGAATGTTTTATATGACGGGTAATCTCGATATATCGTAGTTGTGTGTCCGTTATTAATACAACTCAATGCACAATGACCTTGACTCGCGCTTGGCGTCGGGCACAAATAGTTACAGAGCAACTTGTTTGTGATCGGCCGAAAGTCGATTCCGTTGCAGGTTCGGCGGCGGTAACGCTAGTGATACTGAGTTACGAGGATTCCTGAGGTTATATTGTTCTACACTTTGGTCTGTCTTTGTTACAGAGCAACTCAAGACAGAGCGTCATTCCAAAATCTGTATATATATATACATACACACATACAACTCTAGCATGCGGCGCGGATTATTAATTTCAATGGTATTCAGGATTTAAGCAATCTTGGCGAGTCCAGAAGACGCCACATGAAGATCATTGCAAAATTTAATAACTAAATAGCTTGACTTTACAGAAAAGCTTTTACGGTTTATACGTGAGTCAATATCCCGTATTGGGTCTCATATGAAAACTGGTTTTCAGTAAGCGAAAGTGTCTTATTTATAGGTAAATTCATATTCGCGTTCTTTATTCAGCGAATATCAATTTCGACGGTATTCTTTGATTGCTATCTAATCAATTTGAATAACAAATACATTTGCTTTTAACAAATCGTTGCATCACGTGAAGAAATATTACGCATAGAATTTAATTAGTTTTCTTTAATTAATATTTAAATCATTTGGGATTGTTGCTTATGTTAATTACTTCGGTTATCAAAACAATCTTAGTTGATTTCGGACGGTAAATGGTGATTTGTGCGTCAGGTTGTGCAATCATTATTAATTAACTTATAGCATGTTTTATAACAGCTTCTAATTAAGCAATTTTTTCGTTTGCAATTAAACTAAGACTATACACCAGCGCGTGGTATTTAACACTTTCTTAAAGTTTGGTTTGGTTTTAATGAAGTCTTAATTGTTACACTTCCGGAAGCACTAATATAGGGAAAATACGTAGAATTCTCGGAATTCAATTAGATCAGGTTTCGCGATATTACTACGGTTCCACGGGAAATGTATACGACAAGACACGAGGAATCATAGTTAAATGACGAAAATGATCAAATTACCTCGAAGTCGAGGTCGAGTCATAACCTAGCTACGTTAACTAACCAGTTGTAATGTATGAAACTTCAACTGCTAGTGATTAAAGTTTAGAATTGTTATTGTAATTTACCTAACGTTATATTAGATTAAAGATACATTTTTTAGTAGAACTTGACAAAGTTATTACAGAAGCTTATTGCATATACCAAAGCGTGTTTTTTTGAACGGTATAAGAGATGTACTGCTGATAGGAAAGAAAATACAGGTCGTTACGAGAAATTGTTAGAAAAGAAAAAACGTTTGACCATAAGGATGACTACTGCGATATAAAATATCAATAGATCGGTTGTCAGACAAATTTTGCAGAATTATTTAAACATGTGGGGTCGGTGCTAAAATTGTTTCTAAGGATCATATACTGGCTCAGAGAGAGTTTCGAGTTCCAAACTGTGTCGACATTTTGGAAAAAATTAAGCGCAATCCAGGTTTTTTGAGTTATGTTATTAAGCACGATGAATTGATGTTCCTTCAGCACGATCCGAAAACTAAACAATAGTCAATGCACTGGAAAATGCTAGTCCAAATAGGACAAGCGAAGTTTAAATTATTGCTCACTTTTGTTTTCGATGTTAATGATGTTTTGTTAGTTAAACGGCTCCCTTAAGGTATATTAGTTAACCAAAACTGTTATATAGATGTTTTATAATAAATTGAGCGAACGAGTCCGAAAGAAGTGATGGATGTTTCATTAGTTCCAGTACATAGTGATTGATCTGTGAAGCAGTTTATGACCTCAAAAAGTACTAACACCCCCTATTCTCACCTGATTGTGCTTCTTCTTGTTGTCTACGATAAAGAGCAGGGTTAAGTAGTCTTATTTTGAAATTGTTGATACTGTAAAGAAGAAAATGGTAGAGCTAGTTAAGACACTCACGATTGACTAGGTACATCTTTTCCACCAATGGCGGACATGTATGCAACGGTGTATACGTGGTCAAGGGAACTATTTTGAAGAGGATATTTTGTCGTTAATTTTTTGTTCAATACACTTTTGTAATTAGGACAGTCTTGTTATTTAATTGTCAAACCTCATATTTCGTGTTTGGTTTATTTAAAATGGAAAATTAATTGATAAAACTGAAAATCTTCAGTCACTGCTTGTTTTATATCACTTTATCATACGCACAAGTCTGTGAATATTTTTTTACCAAGCATTTAAAATTCTCTGAAAGCTAACACGCTATGTATGCTGAACAAGTTTCTTGTGTTGGAGGTAATAGTTAGATGGGGCCTCCGATTTTTAGTGGGAAAGTGTTTTCTTGTTTTATGCAGAGAGTATTAGATCATCGTATGATAATACGATTCTCAACGCAGTGATTCCTGTGGAGTCCTTCCTCTGTTATCCGAATTGTGACTGTGGTTAACTTCATTTTTACCTGAAATAAAAGATCCGTGGTGTATGACTGAACGGGGACTGTGATTTTGTGTATTATCCCCATTCTTAAGAGCTTATTAGGAACTTTTTGGTTCATTGGCTACCTTAAGGTTAAGGATTTATGATATATTGAAGATCTTCTTGGCTTTTGATGACTTTCCTGTATTTACTAGGACTATGGAAAATTTTTGTTGCTCATTTTACTTACCGCATATTCTTTCAGGATTTCTTCTATTTTCGCTTCTGGGATACTTTCAATTGCGATTTTGAGTTCCACATCGGTCGGTAACTAGTTGGTATGAAATTCTTCTCCGGTGGCGTTTAGAGTGATCTGAGGTTTTTTGAGGATTTGGTAACGACTCTACTACCATCTGCGTTGTTTATCGCTATAGCGATGATAACATTGCTTTCTTCAGCCGTGGTTCTAATTTGACTTATCGGTATTGGTGGACGTTCAGTTTTCGTTTTCCTTATTCTTTTATCTTGTTTGGTATTATTCTGTGATGTGGTTCGTGCTACGGGTGGGTAGTTCCGGGATTCGGAATTCTTCGCTTGACGAGGGCATAATTTCCTCATGTTTCTCGCTGATGTCTTCCGTGTTCATGTCACTGTATGTTCTGAGCTTTCTCTGTATGCATCAATTACTCTTGCGGACGTGTCGCTTATTTTATTCTTGTGTTGGACTTATGTTCAGTGTTTTTTTGTGCTCTTGGTCTTTCTGACTTCTATGACTAGCAACATTGCTTTTAGCAGTTTATTTCCTTGAATATCAGGTTTTTTCCCGGACATTTTCGCACGTTTTTTTGCTAGTCGTAGGGTTTGTTAAAATCGCTGCCTTCGTTTCTTCGGTTGGTTGCGACATAATGGCTTTTTCGCCCTTTAGGGCGAAATTGACGTTGGACAGATTAACTATTTGGTTGTCAATTTTATTGTTACTTGGGTGATAAATTGCATAGAAATTAATCTGGGCCAATTACTTTGGTACGCGATCCACGTCAAGCAGATGTCTAACGTAGCGATGTTAATTGTATCATATCTTGTATAAAAATCCATTAAGTATTGCATTAGCTTTAATCTCTCAATCAATCAACTTGTAAAGCCAGAATACCTTCAACTTACCAGATTTCTGGTGACAGCTGAATTGTCAATTAAGATATCTTATTGTAATCAAATAGGTGTATTTTATGTAGACTAATTATTGCAACTGGCTTGATTTATTATGGAAAATCCAAGGATATATTCTAGACTTCTAATTATGATTAAACTGCAAAGTCTGGTATTTTATGAAATAATTGGTTTCAGTTAAAAGCTTAAAATAAAACAATTCGTTTAGCCAGTGGTTAGGTTATTAGTTGTTATAGATATATACTAGGTTTTAACCTAACCTAATCTAATACAACATAGGCATGAATTAGTAAATGCTAATACTTTTATACATTTGATATTTCAGCTAGTTATTACGTAGAATAACGGATTTTACGCTTGAACTTGAAAATATACAATTATTTCACACAATTTTAAATCAACGTACTTAAAAGCATTATGGCCAATAAAATTAAATTTCTGAAAACAAATGTTGGTTAAAAAAATCCGTCACAGCATGATTAAAGCCAAAAACGATCAGTCTGCGAGGATTCTTGTAATTACGATTTGCAAAATTAGTTAAACGTGACATTTTAAACATTGTATTTACTAAAATACTTTAGAGCGCATCATACTACCCCACCAAAAGGGAGCCTATATTGAATAGTAAATGTCCAGACATTTTCAACTCCATTTCAATATTTCGTGTTTGTAACAAATAAATATTCCAATTCTTAAACTTATCAAAATTACTGAAATATGTTTCACTGATATTTGATTCACTTGGATCTGAAATTCTTGTTAGTTTTTGAGTGAAACCGCGAACAAAGCATGATTAAAAAGCAGAGAAAACTTTTAGAAATTGTAATTTTAAGTTTGTGAGATCTCAAAATATCATAATCTAAACCTTCCTATTATGCACGATTATAATAATTTTTCATATACTTACAGTAAAGTAAAACTAATATTGCCATAACATATCTAGTCCTCACAGAACGAAGGTCAAGCTATTAATTGCATCAGTTAATAGTTAGATACAGGTAAAAATGTAAAAGTTGGCGCGACCAGAATAAAATCAATATTATTTTATTTAAAAATATTCTCCAGATGGGTTTACTAATTTTCAAGCAAATTTGGTGATTGGTTTGTGTTTGACAACAATTTGTATTAATTTTGCTAGAACGGAAAAAATTATTTTAGTGTTCTTAGTAAACATTTTCTGAGTGGAAAATTTATAACAGAAACATAGATTATTAATACTATTTTCCATCAACTAAAATAATTTACAAGTGTGGTTGTATGGGCGTTCGCGGTGCTAAGCCGTCTGGCATGCTAAAAGATGTCCGTACATCCGAAATAATAACAAAAGTGCACTATACTCCGTTGGAAGATCGTGAAGTGAGGGTGCGTGAGATTGTGAAGGCTTTGAACTTGTCAATTGGTGCAGTTGTTTCACTTTCACATGATAATTTAGAAGTAAAAAGCCTTCTGCAGGATGGCTGGCGCATTTCTCAACAATGAACCAAAATCGTAACCATTAAACGATTTCGTACTATTGTTAGAATGTTTAAACGCAAAACTTCTGAGTTTTTGCGTGTATTTATTATTATTGGTAGGACTTGGATTCACCGTTATACCCTGGGAACCGAAAATCGGGGTAGATAAAGGTTCAAGTGCACTGAAGAAGGCAAAAGTGGTGCTATGGTCTGGTAAATTCACAGCAACTGTTTTTTTGGAATGCTTGCGAATATTTTTCATTGAAAATCTTCAAACAGATAGAACAATAACAGCAGAGAATTATCTATAGATGAAGAATTCCAAAACAATTAGCCACATTTGGTAAAGAGAAAAATTTTATTTCACTCTGATATCGCACCAGCACAATCTTCAGCTATTACAACTGCAAAAGTACATGATTGCGTTTGAAAATTCTTCCATGTGTCCCATATTCACCCACTTAGCTCTTTCCGACTATTTTTTGTTCTCAAAACTTGACTTGCTGGTAAGAAATTTTCATCCAATGAAGAAGGGATCGCCAAAGAAGACTCGCATTTTACAGTTTGATGAATCCTATTTTACTGAAAGCATTAAACGTGTTGGATATAGTTGAAACATGTGTATTGAGTTGGAGGGGAATTCTGCTAAAAATAAAGTATTTTTATACCGAAAAAGGACTACATATTTAATTTTCACGTGAATTATTGGACTACTCTCGAACATAAACTCATGGATAATATCAACGCACCACTTTATTTTTTTGTTTGAATTTGAAGGAAACGGTCATAGTTAAAGTTACTAATTTTTTAACTAATAGTGAAGAGTCTTCTTTGATAATCTAGACACATGCTGTCAAGAAATCGTTTGTTTTAAAATCATAATTGTCACAATTTTAAATTTTCTTAAAAGTTGAGCACATTGTTGTTACGAGAATCGTTGATTAGCCAAAGAATTGATTTATTAGAAGGTGTGGTGGTGTTAGTACTGTTAGTTTTAAAAGTTTTAGTGTTAAAAAATGAATTGTCGAAGAAATTTATTAGTTGAGGTTTTAGTAAAGGCATCAATTTTACTGGAAGAAGGTATTTTATAGATTATGTTGCTAATTTGCGAGGAAGAAATCATTCCACTATAAGTCGCATGGTCGTTGAATGCTTCAATTAGACGGGATCTTACATTCGCAGACCAGGACAAGGGATCAAACGATCTACGGATGCGCATGATGGGTGCTTTCTGAGTCTGATTTTAGAAACAGAACAGTCACTGGTAAAATGTTAAGAAATGAGTTGGAAATTGCTCGCGATGTCCTGATACTGTCGTTAACTGTGAGAAGTTGTTTAAATGGAGCTAAACTGGCGAAAAAACCTTTTCTATGCAGGCAACATAGAGTTTCAAGATTACGTTTCGCTAGAAATCAAAACGGGAAGGTTGATGATTGGAAGAGAGTTTTGTTCTCAGATGATACTAGGGTCAATTTAAAATCTTCGAATGGACGTGAGCTTGTCTAGCGAAGACAAGGAAAGAGATTTGCGAGCTGCAATATCACTCCAAAAATTCCATTTGGTGGAGGCACTGTAACGCTTTGGGGATGAATCTGTTTTAACGGTCGTACAGAGTTGGTTTCTGTCTATATGAGATCCATGAATGAAGATTATTATCTCGGAAACTTAATTGTTGAACATGTAATGTCGTTTGTTTTCTTTGTGGAGCCTAATTTTGTAGTCATGCAAGATAATGCTCGTGCCCCACGTGGCTAGGCAAGTGATTGACTACTTAACTACAGTTGATCTTCAGTTAATGGAATGAGCAGCTAACAGTCCCAATTTAAATCCCATAGAGTATGTATGGGATGCTCTTAAAAAGGTAGTTCGCAGTTGTAGGCCCCCACCTGTCAATCATAATCAACTGGTAGATGCAGTAATAGCAGAATGGGAGAATATCCCCCAATATGTTATTGAAAAATCTGATCTCCAGTATACCAAGGCAAATGAATGCCTTAATAAGGAATAGAAGAGGGCGTATGTGGTTCTTAAGCATTTGAAACACGTTAATTTAGCTGTTTACGTTTTTTGTGTGTAGTTCATATTTTACGAATTTTTGGCATTACTAATTATGTAACAAAGAATGGTCTTTTCTTGTCGATTTCTGTTAAAAACAAAACATTTACTGATAGCATGTGTCTAGATTATCAAAGAAGATCCTACCCTATCAGTTAAAAAAATAGGTTATTTTGTTGTCTTTGTGAAAATTTGTTAAACTTCATTTGTTGACGTTTTGTGTATTTGTTGTATTCAAATTCCATATGATTAAAAGAAAAGTT
>JAHWXV010658603.1:0-13702 GCA_024586415.1 Phrixothrix hirtus
AGCGTTATAGAATGTTAAAAATGGGGGGGGGGGGGTATATTTCTATGGTTTAAATGTTGCCTTTATCTACAATCGTACATTTACACTACATAATTATTAATTACCAAACTAGTCGTACCCCAAGAAAAAAAGCAATATTAATTTTAGCTCTGCAAATTATTTTATTTTCTTTAGTCAGTCGAACGTTTTCGCCCTAATTACTGGGCATCTTCAGGAATTTGATTTGAATATATTTTTTGTTGGTTGCTACATTAAGTCATCGGTTAAATTTGAAAGTGTAATTGGCCATAAAGTAAAATTTGTTAAACGGTAAAATAAGTTATTTAAATAAATAAATAAGTAAAAACACGAAAACACAATTTTGACTTATTGGAGTCCAGTATTACAGGAAGTTGAACAATATACGTTAAAATTTTTGTCATTATAAAATTATTAAAATATTTGTATGTGAATTTTTTTCATGGTAATTTTAACTTTGATTTTTATTGTATTATTTTTTTACGTTTTTGTTTCAAAACTATTTAAAGTATATACTTTAAATAATAAAAAATCATTTAAATACAATTTTGACTTATACCAGTACAGTATTACAAGAAGTTTTTGTCATAAAATTATTAAAATATTTGTATGTGAATTTTCTTCTTGTTGATTTTAATTTTGATCTTTTATTTTATTGTTTTTTTTAAATAGTTTAAATGAATTTTTCTTATATAGTTTGTTTCAGAATTATTTAAAGTATATACTTTAAATAGTTCTGAAACTAAAACAAAAAAAACAATAAAATAAAAAATCGAAATTAAAATCATGAAGAAGAAAATTCACATATAAATATTTCATTAATTTTTTAATGACAAAAATGTTAACGTGTCTTGTGCAATTTCCTGTAATACTGTGCTCGTATAAGTCAAAATTGTGTTTTCGTGTTTCTGTTTATAATTCACATACAAATAATATGTGAATTTTCCTTTTGTTGAATTTAACTTTGATTTTTTATTTTATTGTTTTCTTCGTTTTTGTTACATAAGAAAAAATCATTTAAACAATTTAAAACGAACAAAATAAAAAATCAAAGTTAAAATCAACAAGAAGAAAATTCACATACAAATACTTCAATAACTTTATAGTGATACAAATTTTAATGTGATTGTGCAACTTCCTGTAATACTGTACTCCTATAAGTCGAATTGTGTTTTCGTGTTTTTATTTATTTGATTAACTTATTGTACCGTTTAAAAAGTTTTAATTTATGACCAATTACGTTTTCAAATTCAAATGTGACCTAATGTAGCAACTAAGAAAAAATATATTTAAATCAAAGTCCTGAAGATGACCAGTGATTCAAGCGAAAACGTTCGACGGACTTCGTAAAATAAAATAATTTGAACAGCTAAAATTACTATTGTTTTTTTTCTTGGGGATACGACTAGTTTGGTAATTAAATAATAGTTATATATCCCCCAATATCGAATTATGGAAAAACTACTTAATATTTTCACACAATAATTTTAAATGTTTATTTAACTGTTGTTAATGTGGCTTTAATGCACTTTAAAAATTTTGTTGTAATGAAAGCGATATGAATTATCATGCTTAATAGTTTAGGGGCGGTTTTGTTGCAAAGTGTTGTCCTGATGACTTAAGGTAAAAGTACATTTTTTACAATAATAATAATAATAATAAGAATAATAATAATAATAGTAATAATAATACCATATTGAAACAAAAATAATAAGGGTGACAACATTTAGGGGAGGTGGGATGGGGCACACTCCTCACACCCTAGAAAAAACCATTTAATACATTTATTTGAAATTATTTGATAATTTAATTTTCCAAAAAAGTTGTATAAACTCCTAAATTTAAAATAATTGATTTGTTTTTATTTAGATATTAAATAAAATTTACAGGTTTTACTTTATCTTCAAAAGACTGTAGCGCCCTTTTTACGTATTTTCGGGCCTACGTTAATAGGAATTATTTTGCTTATCACTGAAGTTTGTATGCGAAGCGTCTTGACACCCTGTATACTGGGTGATCAAGACCATAAACACGCGATTATAATTTTGTTATTTATAAACATTTTAGTTAAGGTTTGAGATATACAGATTGTAACAAAAATATCAAATAATGGCTATAAATTTTTAATTTAAAGAGATAAAAAATACATCAGTTTTGTAGTTTATTTCGATGCAAGTTGTGGCGTTTTTTGTTTTCTCTTGTAGTCGTTTTTTGGTTGTTGTGGTAACTAACATTTCTTTTTTAAATACCGCCCGTATGTTTTCTTATATTTTTGAAAAGAACAATTTTTCTCAATTCAATGATACAATAATTCTAGCATTACAGTACAATGAAATATCTTCTCCAAAAATATATAAAATTTGAATGCCTGGTTTTTCATTTAAAGCATAGCGTTCCATTATTATTTCAAAAACATTTACATTTTTGGAATTTTAAATAACTTAAAAAGGGTGTATTTTAAAATTACTGGAATAATTTTATCATTTTCGATAAATGTGAAAAACAGTGAAATAATCATGGTAATTCAAATGTGAACTCGACGCACTTCCTGAGTATGCTTTGATGGTACAATTATATCCCTCAATAGAGAAAAATATGTTCCTTTCAAAAATGATAAAAAAACATACGGGTGTTTTTATAAAAACAATGTTGGTTACCGCAGCAACCAAAAAATGATGATACGAGAAAACAAAAAGCGACACATCATACGTCAAAATAAATTGCAAGACTGTTGTATTTAACATTTTTTGTATCTCTTCTGACAATTATTTGATACTTTTGTTACGCCCTATATATTATTAATAATGAACTAAACTTTTTGTAATATTAAACGCGTTAATATTGCATCAAATTTATTTTAAATGGCATCTGGTGTATTTTTACGCATTTGGAATTTACATAAACTTGTAAATCTAATAAAGTAGCTTTTTTAATTTTTTATTTACATGGTTACTTAAAATTTGCACCGTTCTAATGCCACCAAACTATTTAAAATTAAATAAGTAATTGAAATAAATCTAGCTCATAATTGTTTATTTGCCATTAATTGTTACGCCATGGCGCACAGTGGTTCAGAGCACCCGATAAGTTGATCAAAAGTCGAAAAATGAATGAATGAACTTGAAAATTTTCAAAGTTGCTGAATTCAAATTTTGCAATAAAATTACAAAATTCAAAATGGCGGACTTATTTCTTAAAAAATAATGAATAGAGTAGAAAATACATGTAGAGAGGTTTTAGGGGCACTGAAAATAAATTCTGCAATAAAATTTCACAATTCAAAATGGCGAACTTCTTTCTTAAAAATGAATGAAGACTCAAAAATGCATATACTGAGGTTTTCAAGATTACTGAAATCAAATTCTGCAATAAAATTGCAAAATTCAAAATGGCGGACTCATTTCTTAAAAAATAAATAAATAGAGTAGAAAATAGCTGTAGAAAGGTTTTAGAGATCACTGAATCCAAATTCTGCAATAAAATTTCCCAATTCAAAATGGCGGACTTCTTACTTAAAAATGAATGAAGATTCAAAAATACACATACTGAGGTGTTCAAGGTCGCTGAATTCAAATTCGGTAATAAAATTTATAAGTTCAAATGGCGGATCCAAAATGGCGATCTTATTTCTTAAAAAATGAATGAATTAACTAGAAAATACATGTGCAAGGAATTTAGTGATTGCTGAATTTAAATTCTGCAATAAAATTATACAATTCAAAACAGCAAATCCAAAAGGTGGACTTTCTTCTTAAAAAATAAATAGACTCAAAAATGCATGCAATTAGGTTTTCAAGGTAGCTGAATTCAAATTTGGTAATAAAATTTCTAAATTCAAAATGAGGGATCCAAAATGGCGAACTTATTTCTTAAAAAATGAATGAATTGACTAGAAAATACATATACAAGGATTTTAGAGATAGCTGAATTTAAATTCTGCTATAAAAGTTTACAATTCAAAACGGAAAATCCAAAATGGCGGAGTTTTTTCTTAAAAAGTGATTGAAGACTCAAAAATGCATGTATTCGGGTTTTCAAGGTCGCTGAATTCAAATTCGGTAAAAAAATTTCTAAATTCAAAATGGCGGATCCAAAATAGCCATCTTTTGTCTTAAAAAATGAATCAAAAGTGCATATGCAGGGGTTGGGTTTTCACTAGACGAGGTGGCTAAATTTAAATCAACCAATTTATTAATTTGCAATGGACAAAATTTATTGTAGAAAGATTTTATGTGCTTATAGGGGTTATTTTTCTAAGATACCACAGAATCGTATTCCTGCTTTACTCACATTTACCTTAGGGAGATCAGACAGTTCGCATATACTTACTGGATGTAAAAGAACTAAGACTTCAGGTGTTTTATAGAACGTGATGATGATTTAACTTCAGTTTATCACATGGCAGCACATTCGTTTTTAGAGGAAGAGAAATAGGCACCGATCCATCTCGCCCCGAATTGAGTAAGAAATTTGTTGTCCCTGAGCTTTGCCCACCTGAAAAATTTTATGCGGACACTTATGGTAGTTCATTTGAGTGCATTCGAGTTCTTAGATCTGATTTTTTCGTAAATGCAGATAGAAGCACGAGAGGTTGGATGAGCCTGGACGGCAGCACTGTCTGACTGGTTGACAGATCGTGGAGTCTTCGAGCGGTGGAATTATTTCAGATACTAAAGATGGCGACGTTTACGAAAAACAGCGTATGATTATCAGGTTCCTCTATCATTAAAATTCATCGAAAATTGAGTGACATAGTGCTGGCGTTTCTGGATGCCATAGTTCAAAGGGCGAACATCGTTGGAAAACCAAGCAAATAAGCTCGGCCACCGCAACGTATGAAGAGAAGTGTGTTTTTCTATCAAAACAACGCTCTTCCTCATGTCCCGTACTCACCTAACCTTGCTTCTAGTAATGTTTGGCTTTTTACAACGCCGAAGGACACTCTCCGTAGATTTTCAAGTCGTTTCGCTGTTACATTAGATTTTGCTAATTGGCACAACAGATGGTTAAAGAAACGTTTACAGCGAACATGCAATCGTGGCATCAGCATTGTGAAAAATGTATAAGTGTACAGGACGATTACGTTGAGATATAACTGTGGTTTCAAAACTAGAAGACCTTAGAATCGAAAGCTAAAACGATTATAAGTTTTGGCGTTTCTTATTCGATGGCAAGGGTGCGTGTCCCGTTTGCCTCTCTAAGCTTACGCGTTTGATCGGAATCTTTACAGTTAATACTTAGTTTATCTGAATATAACATAACATTGTAAAATAGCATCACTTAATTTTCAGTAATCATGTAAATAAACATTAACAATTAACATTTAAATTCCAGTCATTTATTTAAAATAAGAAAGTTGATGTTAGTTTAGATGAAACCGAAAACGATATAATGCGCTTATCGTCTCAAAAAATTGAATTTCAGTTCGTTTATAAATAACAAATTATGAGCCGGTATAATAAATCTATTTTAAGAAAAATTCTATACCTTATAATCAGATTTTTAATTCCAATTGAAAACTGTCTGAAAATATTTACCTACAAAATACGCGCAAGTAAAATATTGAGTTGACGCCCCTTGAAATAGGTGTGCAAATGATTGAATACCAGAAACGGAAATTGAAAAACTGGAGCATTTTTGAATAACTTTAAAACCGATTTTAGCAGTGCTTTATTGATAATTTCCTCATTGACTTTATAGGAAATTCGCCTAATTAATATTGTAGAATCTAGGTCAACCTATTGCGCAATATAACTTTTGATGTGGATGCAATATGATGGATATTGGGAAACTGCAAATCTAATCAGATTTATCCATAATTAATTGTATTGCCTACTATAAAATAGCATTGCAATCTAACTGAATAACAAAATTACGAATTTCTTCTCAAGTCAACATTCCAGAATTTCAGCGGCAGAGATTTCTGTGTAAAATAATTCAAAATAAAAATAAAACCAAGTATAATGAAAATAAATACATCGATATCAAATATTTTAAAAATACCTCGGATTGTAATGAGTACATATTAAATAACACACAAAGTTACGGAGGAATATGTCACTCTTCTTTGTTATTCGGTATCTACAACATAGTGGAACGGGCCACATTACCTATCCGTTCTATATTCTGTCGATATTATATTGTGTAATAAGTACTTACGATGGGTTTAAACTCAAATCGAGACAGGATAATTGCGAATCTGAGTTTTGCTGTTCCGACAATTGTTTGTTGAGTCTATCCAACATTTCTTTCATAACTTCATCCAGAGCGTTGTGGCTGCAATGCAAAGTCCAAACTACCGAATTTATATGATTCAGGGTAGCTATATCTTCGGCCATTTGTGAAATTTCCACCATTAGTTTTTTTACACTTTCATCAGCTGATTTTGTAATTTCGACATCTTCCAACGCTATTTTCATCAAGAGCTTGTACTTATTCGCTTCCAAAGTACTGGTTACTGTACTTTGACCAGCAACAGGTCTTCGTATTGTTCCGCTCCTTCGTTTAACGCTAGTCACCAGTAATAAGTCAGAAAAAAGGAATAAGGTTCGTTCTTTATGCGCTCCAGACCCGGCCGCCATACTAACTAAATCATGCCTGAGGTACTGACGATCTGATGTTACTAGCTCTATCAAACCCTCAATTAATCCTTCTATTTCCCTAAGCTGTTCTAATTCTAAAGTCTCTCTTTCGGTACAATTTATCTTAAGAAGCTGGTCGTGAATTTCGCGCTGCGCAGCTAATAATAAGCTGTGATCGGGATGAAGCGTATCGGTGTGTTTTACTAATCTCTGTAATAATAATTCGTATTTTGGAAATTTTTGAATCGGTTTAATCAATAATGAATCTAAAGCCAATTTTCCTTTATGATCTCTCGCCGCATTCTACAACACTTTTTAATTAATTTATGATGACATTAAGCGACGTTATACGTGCCTCTAAAAATCTTGAAAACGCCGGTTTTGACTGTTTGGCATTTTTTATAATATCTCTCGCCTTTTTCCAATTACTAACGTAATTTGCGTAAGTTTCAACAAGTGAGGATTTTGAAAACTAAAAATATATACATAATGAGCAATTTTTTAATGAAATTTGATTTTCGTACCGTGTCCAAAAACACGTCTCCAACTTTTTGTTTAACATCCCAATGTTCAAGCCTTTTTCTTAGTTCATCTAAGAAAATCTGGTGGTGGCTCAATAAAGAAGGAATCTAAACGAAATCTCGGTGTAAATAATTTCGAAAGGAAAGATGTACAATATTACCTGACAAAATATGTCATCTACCTGAGCTACATCTAAAAGACCCGCATTTTCAGGTTTCTTTAGCGGTTCTAAATATTTCTAAAAGTTTTAACGTAAATTTTCGCATGCATACTAAATTATTACATTTTCCTCTTACCGAGATTAAAATTTGAAGAGACTCCACGTACGAGCGTTCTGTATCATAAAGTTCGACAACCACGTGTGTCCGAGTATCCTGAAATATAAACACCCGCTATAATCTAAACAAACTTGATAAACGCCACTGGAAAACGTTACCGTAAAAGCTAAAAAATGAGAAATGTGTATGGCTGCCACCCGATGCTCATATTCGCTGTCTTCGCCGGCAGTAAACCCTTCTAGACGTAATCGTAAATTACGTCTTGAACCAGGACCGCTCATTTTTAGCAGCACGTTTTGGGAATGCCACACCTTACGAGATAGTGCCGTTATACTGAATCAAGTATTGTTGCGCCGACGCACATAATTACGACGCTGCCGACGCAGACAGACGCTCTAGAGCCGCGTGCAAAATTATCGAAAATTTTAAAAAATCAAAACAAATTTGAATTAACTATAAAGTTATTAAAAATACATTTAAGACTAACATCTTTTTTAACGTACATATTTATACATTAAGGAACAATAAAAGCGCAATATAAGTATTTAAACTAAACTTAATTACTTACATTATTCCTTTGAAGATTTTCAACGGTCGCCAATTGTTCCGAACTGCCCCTTAACAGTTGCTCCAGAAGCTCGGAGGAAACTTCGGTTGACGACAATCCTTCTAATTTTGAAGGACTCGATGTTGTTCTTTGATGGTTGACTAACATCTTCTGTTCAGATTCGGTGCGAATTCCATGTGAAGCTGCAGAATCTGCGCTAACTTTTCGTCTATTTAATGCTTGAACCTGCTTCTCATTGGTAATGAACATGGCGAAACATTGTTTTAATTGGTTGTCATCGAATGAATGATTTGAACTTCCTCTTATTCGGGTAGGGTATTTAGGTTTTGCATCAGCAGCACTAACAGAACTGCTGCTCGCTAATGATGTTGCACTGGTTGACGGAATATCTTCCAAAAATTTTAATTCGTTCGCATATTGATCTTTACGGCCAGTTTCCGGTTTCTTCATTTCAGCTTCCAACATTTGACCGTATGGTCCCCGTAAGGGACGTTTCGAATACCTCCGCGGAATATAATGTGGAGACGGTTCACCTGTTCTCGACGACTTCACTTCGCTATCTGATGTGTCCGAAGTCGCTAAGCTATGCTCGCTTCTTTGCGCGTCCACCTCCCCCTCTGATAGCGAATCGGTCCTTAGCAACTGATAGGGTTTTAAATTTACCTTTGACGCAGAATCCTTTTCCTCCGAACTTTGCGAAGATAACAGTGGTCTCTCTATTTTATTAAATAAATTTAGATCTAAAGAATTATCCTCGACCTGTTGCACTTCTTGTAATTTATTCCACGGTTCTTCGTTCGATAATTCACAACTTACTTTAAGAGTGGGTATTTCTGTTGTTACATTTTTGTTAGGAATAAATTCATCTTCTTTTGTAAATTGAGGTATTAAATCATCAGTAGTTTGATAAGTGTTTGGCCACTGAGATATATACATACCCTTTCTTCTGCGAGACTTGTCGCGCTTCTTTTCTTGCGCGTTTTGTGAATTCTTTATTCTGTTATTATTAATAGTAACGTTTACATCACTATTTTGTACTTCGCAATCCGTAAATACATTTTTACCATCTGTAAATTCGGGCACGGTAACGTCCTTCGAAGATTCTATTTTGTTTACTTCGTGACATCCTTGATACGTCGTATCTCGTACATCTTCAATAGCGTTTAAAGTCGCTTCGTTAGGAACGTTATAATTTGAATTTTGTGGTTGTTGATTATCTGAATTTGCACTGGCAAGACAGTTAGACGAATTTTTAGATCGTGGAAGTGTAAGAGTCGCACGTTCTTGAATATCTTCGGCATGTAAAATTACGTCCTCGACCGCACACCTTCGTCTTACGTATTTCTTATCATCCGTAGAATAATCTACTTGCGAAAATGAAATACTTCGTAAAGGAGCACTGCGAGACGAAATACTTTCAGATGTATCCGGAGTAGGAGGTAAAGATACTTTAGGCGGCACGTGCTTTGTACGCGGTGGTGGCACGGGCCCCTTTTTTAATCTATCCGACAACTCGCGTAAACGTAGTTCGTTGGCTTTTTTATCTCGTTCGCGCTCTTTACCGGTGCTGTTGTTACGGTTACCGCCGAAGCGGAATCTTGGGAGCCGATCCAGGGTGTTAAAGATATCCGGCCCTTTACCGTTGCCGCACTCACATAGATGTGTATACACTTGTTGCCGGGTAATGGCGCGACGCCTCAGCTGGTTCTTTAATAATGACTTGGTGGAGCAATGTGTGGAGGGGTATAATACGTGATCGGGAACTATCGTTCTATCGGATAGCTCTGACGTGGTATCTTCGGCCATCCTCATTCTGTCCACACAACTAAAAATATCGCGGTTATTAATAACCGGTGCAGCAAACAACGGGATCCGGGAGACGAGACTGGGGGCAGAGGTGGAAGGCCAGCAACAATGAGAACGATAACGTGGTCCACCACCTGGAGGTGGCGGCGATACCGCTCCCAGACGTACGCCGTAGCGGACGGATCCAACGGTCATGAACCTTTAATAAATACGAATATTATAGTATATTCTGCAGTGACAAAAATAATGCAACCTTTATTTGTAAGCATGTAAGACTACGATAGCGCAGCATAGTAAATTCTAATTAAAGTAACGACACACCACGCGCGCTTATTTTGTTTTATAAAAAATCTTTTGTTCTTAATAATTTTGAACGGATAGTTTACTTTTTATTATAGAATAAAACTGTACCTAACCGCCTACATAATTTACCGTTAAGCTTATAAGAATGCAAATAGTTTAACAAAAATTTACCTTTTACATAGAACACTGCTGGTTTGTTCATCAATATCGCTTAAGTGCAAACAAGAAGCACAGTCGCTGCAACGATCGAAACATTCTTCGTGCCACCTTGAGTTTCCATAACCCGTCATTATTATAGAGGCGGCTACCGCCACCTGTCATCCTTTATTCTTTAATCCACCTGATAGAAGTGCATTCAACAAGTTGCAATGTGGCAATTCATGATTTCACTTAAAAAGGTGGTCAGCCATAACACGCGAAAGTAGAAATCACCAGCATCATCTTATAACGGCGCGTAACTGGACTCATGGACCAGTCGCCGCAACCGCGATCCGCGAACGACCGTATTTACATCGGTGGGGGACGCGATATTTATTAGATGGTTAAGAAATTAATGATAAAAACAATAACAAGTCTAGAAACCGCTTTAGTTACAAAGCGAATACGTCTTGAGAACGAAAGCAACAATGCTGCCGCTGCTACCTTACACCGTTTATGCTTGCCTCAGGTAGACACAAACCTTTGCAACCAGGCAAACTCTTAAGGTACGCAAGTTGCTCCTGAATATATGATTGGAACAATAAATTAACCGTTTTTTTTAAATTTTTAAATGGAAATAAATGACACACATAATAAATTGTTTTATAATCTGATGTATACTCTAATTCTGCAACAGAGTCTTAATCAATAAACGTACATTTCACTTGTTATATTCAAAATAAGTACACGGGTTATTTAAAAACACTGATCCGATTTCAAACTACTTTAATTTTAAATTTTACAAACGCAATGACAAGAAAAACAAAATTACTTACAATTTGAAATCCATAATTTACAGTACCCCATACAATTTTAAAAAATTTGGTGTAAGACAACAGACAATTTTCCCTTACCTATGCCAGTATATGATTAAAATATTAATTACATTTTATTTTAGGAACGATAATTGCAACGGTCACCAATCCAAGTTACTGAACACTCAAAATGAGGCTTAACTCCACGGATTTTCTCCGATAGCTCGCTTCAATAAATTTTTTCAGAAAAACTGAAGAGTTCACGTAAAACAGCATCAAAGACAGTTTTAAAACATCGTTATACCCGTTCTCGAGAAAATCGCAAGAATAAAGTGGCACTTCCGGACATTCTATTTTAAATACATTCCTGGCGTCTCATGTACGGAAATTGGGAAACAAATTTAAATTTCATTTCTATATGATATTTCGTTGTAGGGATATGTTTTTCACAATTAATACTTTAAGTACTTCCGCTCATTCTAATTTCAAAAACTTAATAAAGAAGTCGCTTTGTTCATATAAAACAAAGTTAAGTAGCTAGGAAATACATTACGTTTAAAAAAATCGTGAATCAAATTTCAAGAAAATTACGTATTTGTTGTGCGAATTGATAAGATAGGCTTGGTTGGTTGATCAAACTGTTTGGTGTGTTTGCTGATTGCATTCGGATTAGTTGTTCGAGTTGGTCTATTTAGTTGACCCAGATGGTCGTATTCGTATGTTTGCTTATTGCTGTCGAGTTGGGGGAGTCAGCTTGGACGTGGCGATCGAGTCATTTGAACGAGTTATTCGGTTTAGCTGGCTGGTCCAATTGGTCGAGTTGGCCAAGTTGGTTAGTATGTTTGGTTCGATTGCTCCAGTTAGTTGGTTTAGTTGCTCATAAGGATCCGGTTAGTTGAACAGGTTGGAGGCAGTAGGTCTGGTTGATCTACTTTCACGTTGCAGTTAAGTTAGCCGTTTTAGTTTTAGTGGTGTTAATCGAGATGGTTGATTGGTTGATCCGAATTGCTGGATTGATCCAGTTCATAGATCTTCTTGGCCTCACTACACGTTATGGTCGAATTGATTGGCCAAATTGGTTATATCTTGTTGGTTTCATTACCGTTGCAGTAAGTCTGTTAAGATTGATCGTGATGTTTGAATTGGTCTGGTTGATCAGCTTGCTCGATGCGTTCGAATTGATAGGACAGGTTCGTCCTGAATGTATGTTCGGGTTGGTTTTTTTAGCTTGGTTGGCCTTGTTTGCTTGCTCGTTGCACTTGGTCAGGTGCTACGGTTGGTCGACCGTTCAGGTTGGCCTGGTTGATATGATTGCTCGATACCGTTGGATTGGTTAGACAACTTGATCAGTTTCATTGCTCGTTGCGGACATATTGAGTAAGTTAGTTGGTATAGCTGGTCAAGTTGATTTGTATGCTCGTCACGGTTGCCTGGTTAAAGTGGATTGTTGTATCGAGTTGTTTGGTCAAGTCGGCTGGTCTAGTTGCTAGAGTAGGTCTGGTTTATTGAGTTACTTGGTCTGATTGTTGATTTTGATCGGGTTAGTTGGTTTAGTTGGACATGCCGGTAAAGTTGAAAAATGCACATTGTAACAAAAATTAGAAACAGTAAATGGAAAATTCTAAAATCATCTAGAATGTTTTCTTGATAATAAAATAGATGATGTAATCCCCAAATGACTCATTGCAGTAATTTATGTCTGTCAATTCAATTAGATCAGCAATGTGTCATAGCATTACATCATTATTATAAGTAATATTTTTGAATGTTCTATTTCTATTGTTTCTAGAATATCTTTCCTATATAAGGAGCACATTAAATTCTCCTACCTAGTTTTTGTTAGAATCTTGTACTGTGCTTACTGACAAATATAAATATACATAAATAGAATTATAAATAAATGTTTGCTGGTGGATTGCCTGGTTAAAGTGGATTGTTGTATCGAGTTGTTTGGTCAAGTCGGCTGGTCTGGTTGCTAGAGTAGGTCTGGTTTATTGAGTTACTTGGTCTGATTGTTGATTTTGATCGGGTTAGTTGGACATGCCAGTAAAGTTAAAAAATGCACTTTGTAACAAAAATTAGAAACAGTAAATGGAAAATTCTAGAATCATCTAGAATGTTTTCTTTATAATAAAAGAGATGATTTAATCCGCACATGATTCATTGCAGTAATTTATGTCTGTCCATTCAATTAAATCAGCAATGAGTCATAGCATTACATCATTATTATAAGTAATATTCTTGAATTCTATTTCTATTGTTCTAGAATATCTTTCCTATATAAGGAGCACATTAAATTCTCCTACTTAGTTTTTGTTAGAATCTTGTACTGTGCTTACTGACAAATATAAATATACATAAATAGAATTATAAATAAATGTTTTCTGGTGGATTGTAAAATAAATAATTAAACATTTAAAATAAATTACTTGTAGAATTTTAGTGAATATAAATAAACATTGTAAAACAATTACCTAGTTTCGTTACACTGGTGCCGGGTGTCGGATTTGTTTTAAAAGCTGAACTCACAGACTATTATTAATTAAAAGCTAGTGTTAATTGTTTTTATACAGCAGTAACAAGAAGCGCCGAAAAACAAAATATGGAGGCGTTGATGGAAATGTTGCAAAAGATGCAGGATAAAATGGATTCCAATCAAGAGGAAATGAAATC
>JAHWXV010658608.1:0-10861 GCA_024586415.1 Phrixothrix hirtus
ATCACAAAACTTTATTTACAACATCACAGCACCTTAATCTATTTTTCGATGTAATCGCTGTAGCTGTCAAGGCACTTGTTATATCGTGTAACCAGTTTTTCGATACCGATGTTGTATTTTTCAGCCCCGAAAGATCGGAGCCATAATGTTACTGCTTCTTGCGGTTTTCGTTGTTGTCAAACTGTTTTCCACCTAAAAACTCCTTGTAATGCGCTCAAAGTGAAACGCCGGTTTTCCTGAAGTTTTTCTTCAACTTTCATTTTTAATTAGTCAGTAATGAGGGATGGCCTTCCACTCCGTTCTTCATCGTGCACACTGGTTCCTCCTAGGTTAAACGTTATGCGCCATTTCCTCACTGAAGACTCGTTTATTACATTTTCATCATAAAATTGCTTAATTTACATATAAATTTCGATAGGCCGAACATTTTGTGCGTTCAGAAAGCGAATGACACTACGCACTTCACATTTGGCGGGATTTTCTATTAGCATAGCCATTTTGAATGATCACAAAACACACAAGCGTGGCCTCACTGCAACGAAACTCGGCTCACACTGAGACGAGGATCCGAGATACCTGGCGCATATTCAATTGCGGTGATGGGGCATCAGTTCCGCGTGTGATGCGCAAACGTTCTTTACTTTCTGGACGATCTTCGTACAAATGATACCAAGAAATTCGCATTTCAGTTTGTTTCAGCATTAGATTGGAAGATTTCAAATAATTGTTCTGAGCAAAATAAAGCAGGATCAGATTGGTTATTCGGCTTTATGCAACGACATAAGAGATTGCCAATTAGATCGCCTGATGTTACAAGCCTCGCAAGGGCAACGAGTTTTAATAAAACATTGCAGATATATTTTATAATAATCTAGAGTTAGCTTTATCGAAATATAAATTTTTGCCTCATAGAATCTTTAATCTAGACGAGACAGGGTGTACTAATGTATAAAAGCCTCGTAATGTTGTCGCAGAAAAGGGATGCAAGCACGTAGGTCAAATTACTTCGGCTGAAAGAGGTATGCCTGTTACCCTCTGCTATTTCATTAATGCGTGTATTTATATTTCCTCGGACAAGAATTGCTGAGTATATAACAATTGGTGCTCTACTTGGCTCTTTAGCACTTGCTAATAAAAGCGGTTGGATGATTGCTGATCTTTTTTTTATTGTTATTAATCATTTAATTAAATAGGCACATGCTATTAAAGAGAATTCTTGATGTGGCTGTTTATAGTCCATTTAAAAACAAACTTTTAATTACCGGCCGAACTGTAAGTCTATACAAGGTCCCGTCTTTAATCGGACAAGCATGGATAGATTCTTTTACTCTGAAGAATATTTTATCAGACGTTTTCAAAAGTGGAATTTATCCATTTAATAAAAATAATTTTACAGATCTAGATTTTCTATCATCGTATGTGACCGATAGGATTAACCTGCAAGCTAGTACATCTGCAATATTAGCTGCAACTTCACAGAAAGTGAATCATGTCGATGAAACTTCAATAAATAGGAGTGCACTTATTGAAGCGTCAAGATTAGATACACCTCCCCTTGAAACTCTTATTGTCAATGTTATAACTCCATCAGACGTTAGACTAATTCCAAAATCATTGCCACGTACACAACCTTCCCAAAAATACGAAAAGAGGGAATACCAGGATTCTTACTGATACCTCTCAGAAGGAAGTGATTGAATTACAAAACCTAAAGAAACTTAAGGTATTTATAAAACAAGCTCCTCAAGCCCAAGAAAAAGTTAAAAGGACAATAATTAGCGAAATTCTAGTACAGAGTTGTCTTTACATGATTCTGATTCTTTTGACGATAAGTAACAAAAAAGTGTTAAATTTAAAAATTAATGATTTCGTCCTTGTTAAATTTCCAAAAAAAGCTGTTATTTATTATTACTTTAAAAGACCGAACAGCCAAAGCAAATTTTTTAAGAAGAAAAGGTAGTTTTTGGAAATTTTATTACCTTCAAGTAATCGATACGTCTTGGGAAGATATTGATGACATTGTGCAGGTCTTAATTTCTCTACAAGGTTTATTTCATTTTCTAAAGACTTGATGCAATTTAATGTACAATAAAAGAAAACTTGATAGTCTATTTTACATGCTTATGAAAAAAAGATGTACCTATAGCAATAATTTTATTTAAAATCTTCATAATTTTTACTTTCTCTTACCCTATATGAAATATACTTAAAAGAGAAAGTATTCTTTTCGACATTTTAATCGAAATACATGTTTTTGGGTCCCCTGACTACGATAATCATATGTTTTTGGAAATTGGCCTGTGTGTGTGCATGCGTGCGTGCATGCGTGCGTGCGTGCGTGCGTGCGTGCGTGCGTGCGCGCGTGCGTCCGTGAGTGCGTGCATCTGTGTGTGCCTGTGAACACGATAACTTGAAAATTGGAAGTCCTAAAAAACAAAATTTTATATTTGAGTTTCTATCAATTGTCGCACGCGGCTGTAACAATTTCACTAAAATCGGAAAACCGGAAGTTCCACTTTACTCTTGTCATTTTCTGGTTTATTGAGATTTTTTCTAAATTGGCTGTAACGGTTTTTTTAGATTTTCTATATTTCTTAGAAATTTAATGCCCTTTCATATAATCCAGGCGGTTTTTCATAAAATTTTCCGTAAGTCGAATAACTGGAAGTACTTTCGCTGGTAAGCCTGAATAAAATAAATATGAAACTAATAACCCTACTTACATGAAAATTTATATTTAAGGTCAGAATCACCTTATTGTGCTAAATCAAGAATTTGGTTAAAATTAAATAACCTTATTTCTGTCATTTTTAGATACTTTCCTAATTCTTCATTTCCACGTTTTTATTGAAATCGGCTGTAACGTTTTTTTTAAAATTTACCATATTTCTTAGATATTTATGACCCTTTCATATAATCTAGACGGTTACTTAGAAAATTTTCCGTAAACCGACTAACCGGAAATGCTTTCACCGTTAACTCTGAATTAAATAACTATGAAACTAAAAGTTCTAACTAAATAAAAACTTATATTTGAGGTCATAATTGCCTTTGAATGCAAATCAAAAATTTGGTTAAAATAACTGGAAGTTCCACTTTATTTATGTTGTTTCTAGATATTTTCCAAATTCTTCATTTCCACGGTTTTCTTGAAATCGGCTATAACGATTTTTTTAAACTTAGTATATTTCTTAGCTTCTTAATTTATTTTATATCAAACAAGGAGTTTCTCTAATACATTTTTGAAGATAGAGTAACCGGAAGTACTTGGGATATTAGTTGTGAACAAAAAGTAATCATTATATGAAAATAAAAAACTATATCTATATATATTTAATATCTTCGGTACATGAGACAGCAAAAGTTTAGTTAAAATCTGATGACCAGAAGTGCCACTTTGTTCTTGCGATTTTATAGTTTTTTGCGATTTTCTCGAAAACGTTTTTAACAATTATTTTGAAACTTCCTACGGTTCTTATGTGCTTGATGTCATTTTACGTCAACTTAGAGGTTTTCCTGAAAAAATGCGAGTTACCAGAGAAAATCTCTGGAGTTAAGCAGGATTTTACGTGTCCAGTAACTTGAATAGGCGACCGTTCCGATTATCCTTCCGAAAATAAACGTAAATAATATTTTAATTATGTGTGAATATTTTCATATTTGTATATTTCTGTACGTAAGAGAAAGTCGTGTTTTGTCTCACACTAAATTTTTTGGTCTATAATATTGTCTAATTAATCCCATTGGTTGTCCAAACATACTCCCCATAGCTGGCGCTAATGGGATTAAGTAAATGTTATCAGTATCGTTGGATATCATTCATTAACTAATTATGAATGGCACTCAAATTTTTGTAAAATATTATGTAATAATGTACAACTAATATAATGTGGAATAAACTCCAGTGCCTTTTTTTAAAAGTATAAAAAAATTAAGAATAAAAATTGTCCAATTAGCCTCCAGTCTTCCCTACATTTCAGCTATTCTTGAATTCAGTATTTCACAATTATAAATCCCATTTATTTCTAGAATGATTAACTGCTTTTACTTTTATTAAAAAAGGAACTTAAAATTATATTTACAAATTTTGTTCTATTTTATCGATCATACTACTTTTAAGTCGAACTCCTAAATAGGTATCCCAAGGAAACTTCATTTTCAGTTGTATGCCTACAATTTGTATCATCAATAATTGATGGGTACATTAGTAAATTAATCAATATCTTTTATTGTATTCTTATTTGCAAGTGTACACTTGCTATTTTGTTTATAAATATTTTGTTTCCTAATTTTTATAAACATATTTCAAGTTTCGTTACGCGTAGTTTACAAGAAACGACGAAGAATATTACAATAGAATTATATTCTAAAATTATTTACAATGAATATCCAGGACGCAATTAGGCCTGTTTATGTTTTATCAAAGTACACCGGTTTGGTTGCATTTAATTTGAACCAAAACTCTTCGAAATCCGGCAAATTTAACATAGATAAAGTAATAAGTGGTCTTCTAATGATTATTTTAACAATAGTTTACATAATAAATCTTTATTATTTTGTGTCTAATTATTACATTAGCACTAATCAATTTAAAAGAGATAAAATGGTTATTATAGCATCATACTTAACTCTTGCATCGAGTGCAATAGGCGCTACAGTAACTTTTATTGCTAGCAGATATTACAGCAACTTTCAAGAGAGGTGTATTGTTAAAATAGAGCAAATTGATGGTCCAATAAATAGGGAATTACACTGTAAAATTTCTTACCAGAAAACAAGAAAGATTTCAATATGTTTGATAATATACAAATACGCAATATTATTGCTCATAATCATTATTGAAATACAACCTTCTTTAAGTACATTTTATAGTTTATATGTGTACTACTTTTTCGAAGTACTGTGTAACAATCGAATGCTTTTTTTATTATTTTTTTTGCAAGTCTTGCAAATAAAATTTCGTCAATTGAATGATTACCTACAAAACGTTTTAACTAATAATATATTATACAATCATAGCAGAATTAAAGTGGCTTTAAGGATCTATAATTCCCTATGCCAACTTTGTCAAATAATAAACAATATTTTTGAAACTGAACTACTGTGTGTAATAATGTCAATGATAATTGGTTACTTATTTATATTATACCAATTCCTTGAAAAATCATATTGGAGAAATGCTGCTAATATATTGTATCTGTTCATTTTTTCAGCTAAACATTTAACAGATTTTTTGTTGATTATATACTACTTTACAGCAATAGAGAATGAGGTAAGTTATATTCTATATAAATATATTCATAATTTTATAAATAAGATATTTAACCCACCAATAATAAAAAATAATCTTCCATAATTTTTATTAAATGAAATAATTCAATTAATTCTCCTACTTAAACAATCATAAACTATTTAATACCTACTTGGTTTATATGCAATTGTCACACTGTACAAAATATGGGCGTTAAATAACAAGATTTTATGACCTAAAATTAGCATTAAAATGTATCTGTCGAAATTAGGAATAGTCAGCAAGAAGTGTACACTAAATTAATTAAATAATACTCTGAAATTATGATGCATGCATTTATTAAATATAAGAAAGTGTTTTTGTAGTTATTTCGTATATCGTATAAAAAATATTTAAATAATTAATTAAAATATATTTAAAGGTTGCATAATATTATTAAGCAACACGTTCGCAGTTACGAAAGCTATATAAGATTGTATTTTGAAATAAAATGTGAGTATAATCAATTTTTAACTGCATAAAAGCCCGCTCATTTTAGCTAAATTAGTTGTAAACGCGATTAGTAGTAAAAATTCATTTACAATCGTTAAACTTTAGGAAGAATACGAATTAAAAATTCAGCAATTCCTCATAGGCAACTTTACTAAAATATTGATCGAAATTCCTGCTATACGATTAAAAGAGAAAACAGAACAAATATTCGATATGAAATCTAAATATTATTGATGAGTAATTCCAAGATCTCATTTATTATTCATTTATTAATCAACTCAATATCAGACTGCAATTAATCCCTCGTAACATTTAAAATGACCATGCGACGGGAGCAGCATTCTCCGAGATATGTTATCACATAATGTTTCAAAACGGTAAATTTCCATAGGCATTAGGGGATTGGTTTTGCTTACAAACCAACCTGCTCTCCCCTCAAACTACAATAATACCTGAATGCGGTTTATGTGATAATCCGCAATAACCGGACTGATTGTTTCTAAAATTGCACGGGAACTGAACATTTCTGTCGGTTGGGCGCCTGGAGATATTGGCGATCATCTGGCTGATCGAAAAATGTGTGCGCGATAGGTTTCCAGGTCTTTGATAGAAGACCGTAAAGGTGCTCGATTTGCTTCCTGTTTCGATTTTCTGCAACGTTACTCTGTCATGGGAAATTCATTTCTCAAGAAAGGTAACGCGATTTGGGTGCACTGTTTGATCCCTGAATTCAAGCGGTCATCCAGGGAATTGAGATACTTCTTCGCCTGTTCACAAGAAGTTAAAGTCTATGGTAACAAGGGCATTGTGTATGCGGAGTTCATATCGAAGGGTTCAATAATTAATGCAGGTGCATACCCGGAAGGTCCTTAAAGACAGGAGACGTGGAAAGCTTAGAGATGGCTTATATTTCTATATGAAGATGCGACTCCACACGAGGCCCGAACCACACAAATACTATTGAATCATTTTGGGTAGTAGTTATGGATACGTCCTCCATATAGCCTCGACCTTGCTCTGTGTGACTTTTACTTGTTTGGTAAACCGGAAGAACATCTGATTGGGAAACGATTTGCTGACGACGATGCAGTAGAAATTGAGGTTATCCAGTGGCTTAACAATCTAGGAGGAGAATTCTATCCTCAGGCCATTAAATGGTTCGTTTCACTTGCTAATAAGTTCTCGGAGAAACTTGATGGCTATATAGAAAGATAGTCTTATATATATTGTTCATTTCCCATTTGAGCGTTTTTCTGCATAAAACAGTGTTTATTCGCAACGATTGTGTGTAACTTATTCTTTGAACCCTCCCCATACTATGCTGTCTTTTCTTTTGTACAAATAATTCCAATTAACAAATTTATCACTCATATTTGTTAACTTTGTTACATAGAAGCCGCAGTATTTTTTAAGCGATTTCCTTGGCTGTTGAAATAAATGAAACTGTGAAAAATATTGAGAATTAAATTTCTTATAGACTCCCACTCTAAGAAATATAACGGTACGAAAGAGGCCTTACGCTCCTGAGGTTGTCAAAGTTGGTAATTTCCCTGAATTAGCGGGTTTTCTCCGGTCACCACAGTGGAGGTTCTACATTTGCGATAAATACAATTAGGATTATAAATAGGTGTCCAAAAATTCGGGAAGAAGTCATAAATAAGGGTTCCATTTTGTTTTTAACAATAACGGAAAGATAATAGTCAAAAGTTCTGTTGTTATAGAAGCCAGTAAAACAAAGAAACTGATCTCCAAACCTTTAGATCCAGGATTATATTAATACTTACTTACTGTATGGTAACTTTTCATGCACGCCGCTGGACTCCCTCTTCGATCAGGTAAAATTTAGACAAACCATCTAAAAGAGGTTATTCACTTAAAAATTAACTAATCCCTGAAAGAAAGTATGCATTATAACAGCTACAGGTTAACATATATAAAAGAAAATAAGATCTGTACTTAAAGGGTGAATATAATGACAACTAAAGAATGTGATTTACAATTAACAATTTACATGTCTCCCTGAAAGGTAATAATGGAAACAATAATTTTTTATATCTAAATAAAGGGACCCTTGTATTGCTATTAATTAAACTAAATCTAAAAGAAACAGGATGTATTGGCCCTAATGGCCTTGGTAGTATAAACAATTAAAAATTAAAAAAAAATTGTAGTCTTTTATTTATAACAGTAATTAACTCTTATTGAATTTATACGTGATCGATTAATTAGTCCCAGCAGGTATTACTTAACGAGGGGTGTAGATCGGTGGAATTTAAAGAATGGTTAAATCACTTACTTGCTGTATTGAGGATAGTTAACTTCTCGAAGGAATCGAAAGTAACAGTCGTGCTGCCTAGGGCATTTTTTATCGTATTCTACATACAACCTTGTCGGACTTAAAACCCTTTGGTTCCGAATCGACAGGAAATTGAAGTTGACCCCTTCTATTACGAATTCGCTCTGGGCGGAAATCGACCAAATTTCTACCAATTTGATCCCCTATTACATCATTCGGGCAACTCTTCAATTATATATATTAAATATCGCCTGAGCGCGGACTACAGAAAAGTAACTTAATTTTTCAACTCACAACCCCCTACTGGTAAACGAAGTTTTTCTCCTTAAAATTGAAAGGGGAAGACTAGAGGGGTTAACGTGTATTTTTAGGCTTGCAGGCCTTCTCACGGGAATTGCTGAATTAATATTTTTAAGAAAAATGCTTCTATGTTTTATAAAACGTAAGCTGAGATTTTTGAATTTTAATAATTGTTGTTAAAATGGAATTATACAATTTACAAATTTACAGTTGTGATTTTGGTATAAAATTGATACTGATAATTCATCAATTAGATTTTATTATTATTACGCGGATGTATGTACCGGGTGTTTCCAAATGAATGACAAGTGTTGTAAGAATTTCAGACGCGCTTACAGATATTAGTTAAACCTCTACGAAAATGTAGATGGGCGTTAATTTTTAGACATCGTTATTGTAAGCCATTGTACAAACAAAAATGTTTTATTGATTATTATCTTGTATTCGTCGTTAAATAAATTAATCAAAAGTGCAACAATGGAATCTTAGAAAACTACATAAAATATAATTTAAAGTTCTACTGGAGTCAATTACTAGGATTTATTTCATATTATTTAACTATTAAAAGCATATGGTTTTTGAAAAATTCATTCCTCGATTAGGCATTCGAACTCAGGACATCTGGCTTGCTGAGTTAGTGCTCTACCACTAATACTTTCATGACTAATGAATCGTTCTAAATGTAAGTTTATACAACTAGGTTCTTCTATTTGGTTATTTACCATTGTGGGTACCGAATTGGTAGTGCAAGTTCGTATTTGTTTATTGTTAATTCATTAATGTATTTAAAAACTTAATTTCGTGTTAATTAATGTGACTGTATTACCAAAGTCCATAAAACCTATTTTATGTTAGAGCGACATTTATAAGGCAATTCCAATAAATTTATTATATTAGTTTAGCGTGTGTTAGCAACGCCAAAATTCGGGATAAATATTTCTCAGAATGCAAATATATCAGGTGTGCGTTTAAAAGACGTTAGGGATGTTTTTCGATGTAAAATGAACTTTTTAGTTATGCTAGCTGGCTATAAAACATGTTTTAAGGTTCGGACGGACTTCTGCGACAAAAACTGCTTAATATATATAAAAGGTAAGCTAAAGCAGACTAGCTGACTTTATCTACCAAGGAAGGTATCCATAATGTCAGAAACCGACTTATATGTTCTTTCAACACATATAAAACATGGAAAGATGATGTATACCCGTTTTTTGTATCTGAGGGCAAAGTAATTTAAAGGGTGTAAATGAGCTGGAATGGAAATTCGATTTTTTTCATTATTTCGAAAATCAGCACACATAGAGAAAACATTTTAATGGACACTGCCCTTCATTTTTAAAATTCTTTTGAATACTGTATGTAATTTTCATAAACTGCGCTAAATTTATTAGTTTGTTCTTTGCGCGAAGTTGTAACTTTGAAAATGGAGACAAAATTATAAAATATTTATTCACAAAATTATTATATTTTAAGTGGTGAAATGGCATTTTTTTGATAATTTCTTGCATATTACGTGGCATATTGCATTTCTGTCTTTGGGCAATGAAAGGAAGGGGGCTAAAAATTGATTTGCACTTTTACCTATTTGAAATTTTCTCTGTAAATTGCCGAAGCTTATTTGTTGCAATTTGCAATAATTAAGAAGAACCTTTGTTGAATAGGTGCACTTCACTAGTAAAATATTCGCTCACTGTGCTCTTTGATTGCTTGCAGCTATTCTAAACTTAGTAACGGTCCTTTTTTAGTATAGGAACCTGCCGGAGGTACCTGCATATTATTTAAGGAATGAGAGAATGAGAACTGCAGCCTGGAACTATTGTCACTATATTTAAATGAGTAATTTAAATTAAATACTACTTACTCAAATAAATTTGTAACCTCTTATTGTCGAAAGATAAAAATACAATATTAGACGTAAGATGAAAGAAAATTATTACATAATACAACGTAAGGATTATGCAAAAGACTTCTTTGAAAAGAACTTGAATTGGTAGATTTAACCGAGTTTATGGGAATGGCAACAAAATTTGGATTGGATGCAAGATGCATCCGCTGTTAAAAAAGTTACCTAGAATTTGGTCGTACATTTTAGATTTAACCTCCCATTGGTCTGCCACTAGATTGATATGTACATAAATTGAAATGTCTTCAAAAGTAGAAGGTAGTGTTAATTGAAAATTTTTCCATAGGTGCGCTAATTTTCGGAATAGTAGAGAAAAATCAATTTGTACATCAACCCTGAGGGTCTTTTCAACCTCTAAATGATATTTTCTGCAGCTGAAAATAAAGGACTATACATTATTTTTCCAGCTTTTATATGTGTCAAAAGTGTCGTCCAAATTAGTTTCTGATAGCGGCGATACTTTTCTAATTCAGACAAAGTAAAGTATTTACGGGCACAAGTTATTTACAGGGAAAGGGTCCCAACCCGAACTCACCGATGTCATTGATTTTTTGATATGTTGTAGAACATCAAAAAATAAAAGAAACGTATTTTTTTTATCTGCTGTAAAGCACTTTTA
>JAHWXV010658670.1:0-14138 GCA_024586415.1 Phrixothrix hirtus
TGTATGTGTGCATGCAGTGGTTGTGGAGGTGGAGGTTTGTTAGTGGTTTTGCCTACCCCGGTAAGGGAATGGCGTGATGGGTAGTAGTAGTAGTAGTAGTAGTAGTAGAATATTCTTGAATGATATTGCTATGTTGGAGAAGGAATTTGAGAAGTATTCAGCAACTGTCAATAAAAAGTTGAAACAGACGGTTGCTAACTTAGATCAATACAGGTCCAGATTGTTATCTGTTGAGCCCAATCCAATCGTTATCTTATTTTCTATACATTAACAATAAATTGCCATCTTTTTGATAAACCATGAATCATCAGTTGTGACTTCAGATCTCGTGCAAGAAATGGTATAACTTTTTCTTCTTTTTCTTCTTATTTAGCTTAGGACGTTTAATTAATTAGGATTGCGTCAATATTTTGCCAAGTTTAGAAATGTTTCTTTAGTTTAAGGTAGTCTAAAGCAGTAATGTATTCGAACTTAATTCTCTTCGATTTTTCAGAAGATGACCAGTCAATATGATAATTTATATCTTTTTTGATAGTATATCATAAACAGGGTAGGGGAAATATCTTTGGTCAATAGTTTTGGTTTTGTATTTTGCAAAAAGTTTTCCCAAAAATATTTCAGCAACCTTATTTCATTGTTAAACAGACCGCGAGAAGTTGTCTACTGCAAAGTTTGTTCTGGAAAATTGTAAAGGGCATCATGAGGAGGACTAACTTCCCAAATTATAAGAAATATTTGTAAGCTAAAAATTCTTTATCAGTTTTAGCGATAGAAAAAGGAAATCTTAAAATAGAATTTTAGGACTAATAATCTTAAATTAACGTCATTGCAAAAAGAGACACGGAAGTATTTGTTGTAATATATTCCTCTGGTGATACTTTTGCAATATATCTTATATTCAGCTTTAAATTCGAAGATATTTTTAAGAAAACATCTAAGGCCAAAATAAATTAATGAAGTCAATCAATAACGCGTTTAAGAAAGGAAAGATAATTTATATAAGTAATTACAAAATGAAAAAATTATGACATACCTCATTATCTGAATATTGATTTGATTTTTTTTCTGGTTGAGTGGTTAATCCACGCGTTAAAGCATCAAAATTATTTCCTTGTTCTATGACAGCAGGCCGATTAAACCAATTACTTATTCTAACGTTCCCATAAACATTACGATCTTTTGATAATAAACTGTAAAAAAAGAACACTGTTAAATTATAAAATATTGAAATTAACTTACTCAAGGAAGCCAGCAATTAATCCATGGAAAAATCTCGAAGCAGACGTTGCATGTTCATTAATAATCGTTGGATTTACAGTTTCGTCATAGTCGTTTACAAAGTTGCCTTTACTGTCATAAATTATTTTATTGTTAAGAGAATTTGAAATTCCCAAAAATATTGGTAACAATTCATAATACGAAATATGTTGATGCTGGCCAATATTAATACGACGAGCTTCTTGGAAAATTCTTTCGTCATTCCAATGAGGATTTAATCCTGCCAAAATGTTAGCGAGACGATTGTGTTCTCGTAACAGTATAACTTGAAGAAGGGCTAATTGAGGGTTTTGATTTACACGAGCATCACCTTGGATTAATTATAAATTAGCATTGATTTGAATAAGGCAAATTTTATTTACCAGCAAAATAGCAGGGTTCATTCATAGATTGAGCATTTGGACATGTTCCTGAAATATTAGTGCTTTGTGGAGGCCAATCCTTTCCATTTCTTTGGGAAACTCGCAATCTTCCTCCTTGAAACTCTCTAACTTGTTGATTTACTTGATCATTATTTCCATAAACGATTGATAAATCCAAAAAGTGATTAACAACCGTTAACTGTTACGAATTCTTATTAAATTTAAAACAAGTAGATAAAATGTATACGTTACCTGCTCAGCTGGTTGAAAACCTCCTGTGCAATTACGATCTCTATCGGTTATCGTTCTAACGAAGTTCATGCATTTAATGTTAGATCTAATGGCTTGAGGATCATCATTTGGTAAAACTATGGGATAACAGTGCTCAGGTATTACAGCGTTTGGATCCAAAACTTGACCGTTATTAGTGCAGCATTGTGTCATGTGAGGGGCTGTAATTATAAAATAATTAATAAATTTATTGGCTGTTCATAAAACTTTTAAACTTACTTGATTGAGTACTTCCAGCTATCATACTCATATCATGAGTCATGATTTGAGCGTACTGCATAGCTGCTAATGTAAATTTAGGATCATCAATTGGTACATCCGGAAAGAGAATAAGACTGACCGTTCGTGATAATGGTAGATCTCCACCACCTTTTGCTACAGGTGGAGAACTAATTCCTAAAATGTATAATGTGATTTAGAACGTTCAGTATCTTATAGCTAATTTTATTTTATATTCAAATTAATTATGTTTAGAGCATATGCCATTTGTAAAGTAGATTGCTTGACATGCAATGGAGTGTGCATTATCCAAAGAGGCTTAAAAAATGATTAACACTTTAACGACATTCGGAACAAAGAGAAAACAAAGTATGTCCTGGTTATTTGACGTAGCTTCAAATTTGACTAATCATTTAAGAAACAAAGCCCAATTTACTCGAAATATACTATATTAATAACCGTCAAAATAGATTTGTCAAAACAACTCCGACAAAATAGAAGCCCGCAACAAAATAACGCTTTTCGGAATAGCCCAGATGAAATAGCTCCGACAATATATTTCGACCAATACATGAGTAGTCAAAACTTGAAAGGGGAAGTGTGCAACTTTGGATAAAGTAATCCCACCACCTGAAGAATGGTGGTATCATAAGTAACATACTCATATTTAACTATTTATACATAAATTCTTTGCATTATTTACAGATATAAGACCAAAAAATTGATTATAGTTTAAAAGTAAGGAATACTTAAATATAAAACAATGTTTCTATTTAAGTACTATTAGAGGGCTTTTTGGTGGACTATTCTGGCAACGACTATTTTGGTGCAGGCTATTATGACGGGGCAATTTAGTATGTGGTCATTTTGTCAGGGCATTTTTTGACAACGCTGAATTGACTGGGTAGCGTTGCAAAAGTTGGATTGTTACTTTTAGACCTAGTTATCGTTTTGAGCTTTATCTGGATTTTAAGCATATTTTACAAGCGTTTATGATTGTTAAAAATTATATTACTTTTAATTTATTGAAGGATTTTAATTTATTTTGTGGTGCTTTTATCATTGCAAGTGGTTACCGTAATCATAACTATAGTCGGGATCAAATAAGCTTGGGTATGACTCATTGTAGAATCTTGATATAATTATTTGTGTATTCATAAGTATGTCTGCCACTATAACATAGGTTAGAAAAGAATAATATATGAAACGTATGTCTAGCATGTATGGAGCGGGCCTAACTGAAAACATATGTCGTGGTTGGGCTTTAGCGTTGCCACCCCATCTCACTTTGCATGTATAGTTTTTTGATTTTTGCTATTACGTTTTGTTTTATTCATGCCGCTTTATAGCACACTTCTTAGTTGGGGAATGCAATGTTATTGACTTAGAGTGATTTTAAAAAATTCGACTAAATTTATTTACCGAAATACCCTGTATATAGGATTTGTTACAATTTACATTCAAGTTTTATTTTATGTACACACTTCTTTCATAATTGAAAGGAACAGTTTCTACTTATTTAAAATTCATTTTGCCAAATTTCAATCAAACAATTGTTCAGATTTCTTATATTTGTTATTTTTAAATATTATTTGCTACAGTGGTTTAAAATGTTTCTTAGTAATTTGCCTTCATAAATGTTCAGCCCTATATATCGTAATAAAGTGTGATTTATTCTTCCAATGCAGTAAGCTCGGGAATTGTGCATATTCGTAAAATAAATTTTCTAACTGACTTAGAACTTTAACGGGATGCTGAGGTTATCAAAATCGTTAAAAAATATTCAAGCAGCATATGGTGTCATCGAAAGGGAAATTTTCTGCATCAGAAGAATAAATCACATTTTATTACGACCAATAAGCTAAAATATTTATGAAGGCAAATTACTAAAAAACATTTTAAAAATTAACAAATGTAAGGAAGCTAAATAATTATTTGATTAAAACTTAACGTAGATTTTAAATAATTAAAAAATATTTGTTTCAATTATAAAATGGAAAAAGTGCGTACATAAACTAAAACTTGGTTGTAAATTAAAAAATTGAAATACAAATCCTGCATAGAGGGTATTTCGATGAATAAAATTAATTGAACTTTTTAAAATGACTTCATAAAAAACAGCAAGATTTGTGGAGTTTAGTTCATTAGAAACTTTTCCAAATCATTTAAATCATGAATAATTCATAATAGCTGAACGAGTTATCACATCTCGATAATGCAGAGTATAATTCATTTGTTGTAATTAGGCATATTATTTTAAATGCCAAACTCGTTCAAGTCAGACGAACAGTTTTTGCGCGCAGAGGGATTAAAGCAAATGCAGATCACACGTTAATGCAATTTATGTATGGGCAAGTAGAGAAAAATAAAACTGATATGCACTGTTAGGTTCTGTATGCATTGCCTGAATTAGAGAAATGTTCCACGCGTTGATGGCCACATATCCGTAACGGAAATGATGCATACTAATAATGATACTTCTGTTCATTTCATTATGGGTTGGACTAGAATAAGATGAATTCTCATTGTATTCTGCGTCTTCGCATACATGATCAAAAGTGTTTATACGTGGGCTATCCTTATATGATGTGATATGCAAAGGATAGAGATGTCTTTTTGTTGAAAATTGTTTCTGATGATAAAACCTAATACCGCTGTTTACAAACCATTGAGCAAAACGTCAACCGTGGAAACATTCCGACTTACTTCCAAGGAGGAACTTTAGGATACAAGTATTAGCAGGTAAAGAGATGCTAACGTTCTTTTTCGATTATAAAGATCGATATTGATAGACATCAAAGAGCATGTTGTTAATTTGTAAACGACGGCTTTATTTAACTAGTGACGCCATTTTTATCAACGACAATGCGCGTTCGCATGTGACAAACACTGTAAAAGATAGCAGAAATGGGAAATCATAGACCTTCCATCTACTGCCGTGAGACGTGTACAACCTTGATTCGTTGAAGAAGGCATTTAAAGGTTACCGCTTCACCTTGGACGATGCTGTGTGTGTAGCAGAGCCTCCAAAATTCTATTTGCAAATCACCCGTTGTTAGTTGCACAGTGGAGTAGCTGTCTAAATGCGTAGGAAGATTATTCTTAACTTACATTATGCAAAACATTACAGGCAAGTTTCACTTGCATAGCATCCTGTAAACAGATTGATTACCATTGTAATCGTTATAAGTACATGGTAAGAGGTTTTTCTAGAAAATTCGTATGGAAGTTGAACAAACATTTTATTATACTATTAATTGGGTAATTCAGTAGTATCCCCTTCAAAGTATCCTACCCCCAAGTAATATACACTTCTGCCAACGTTTCTTCCACTGCTGGAAACACCTCTTCAGTTCATCTTCGGTGATGGTCTTGAATAACCTCGCTTCTTTTTTAATCATTTCCACCGCCTCCCTCGAACCAGAATCTTGCATTATTTTTCTGATCAGCTGACAAAAGTTTCGGAACAATTTTCGCACACAATTTCTTCTCTTAGAATCGCATGCACTTTGCCTTTATTCAAATTTAGCTCTTTTGCTAGCATTCTGACAGTCTTTTTCCTGCCTTGAAGCACGGCATTTTCTACGCGAACAACGTTCCCGTCAGTTCTTGAAGTGGAAGGTCATCCAGACCTTTCATCGTCTTTCACGCACTCCCGACCTTCACGAAATCGTTTCACCCACTTAAACACTGTTGGTTGTTTAAAAGCATTGTCTCCATAAACTGTCTTCAAATCTTTAAAGATTTGGAGTCTATTCTTACCAAGTTTTGAGAGAAACTTGACGATGCGCTGTTCCTCGCTATCGGAAATTTTCATGGCGAAGGGGGTCTGCGAAAGGTGTAGAAATAAAACTATCTGACTCACTCTCTAGCTAGCCGGACGTCTACTGGGGCTCAGTTAAGTTGTAACGAGAGAGGAGGGCGCATTGTCACGCCCCCTCTCTCATTCTGTAAACAACAAGACGCGCACTATACGAATTTTTTAGAAAAATCTCGTAATTGTATGGAATGAGTAATCTGCGGTGCTAACTTTTCTATCAACGTATCTGCAGAATGTCCCAGTTTGTTCAAATCATGTTTAAGTTCTTTTAACTCTATTTAAACGCACGAAAAAAATTATTAAGATACTTTAAACATGAGTGTAATTAAGGTATTTTACTAAAATATACAAACTTACAGATTCGCTCATCAGTGTTCACACAGCAGTAGTTTTAAAATTCTCTCGACATAACTTTTATGCATTTATATTTGCTGAGCGTTCATTTTATTCTGTGGCTTCTTGAGTTGATACGCCTGTGATGAGTGTCAAACTGATATAGGTAGGAATAAATTGAATCAGTTTAATTTTCATGCTGAATTAGATTGTCATCTATAAAGGTAAGTTGAAGCTGTGTAGTATAGATGCATTGTTAGTTTTTTAACAAAATTTGATAAAACCCACAAAAATTAATACATAATTTAACCATATGCAATTACAGAAGACTATGGTTAGTTAATGCTTTACTATAACCAAGAACTAAATAATCTAAATTAAAAAAAGGGAAAGTTAGCAAAATTTCATAGCAAATGCTCAAAGTGGTGATCAGTTTGATCCAGAAACTATTTCTTCATTTGGGTTTTCAAACATATACTCTAGGTGTCCGATGTAATATCTTGTGTGGCACTTTGAAGTTCTGGAAATTTTGCAGTCGATTTCGGAAAGCAGTATTTTTGTTTTTTTGAAAATAAAAAAAAATGTCTAAGGTGGCTATAAACCCCTGATAAGAAAGAATTCTTGCAGATAATTGATATTTTCGTTTGCAAAATGCGATGTTGTAGAATCTTGCTAAAAATATCCTTGCACTAATTTGTCTTTCTACAACGGACTACAAAATGATCAAAAATTAAATTTCCCTAGCCTTATGTGTTTCCTGTGTTTTCAAAAAATATGGAACCAGTAATTCCTCTTCGGGACATAAGTACTCAAATACCAATTTTTAATTGACCAACGGCGAATCGGTAAAGATGTGAGGGTTTTCAGCAAACCACCTTTGATAGTCATAAGAAATGACAACCTTATTCGAATAAAAGGTCACATTAGAAAATTGTTATTCAAATTATTAATAAACTATAGGCAAACCAGAGCATGTTTATTCCAATCTAGGTGTAATAATTGTTGAGGTGGTAACTTTATAAGAATACATCTTTTAGGCTTTCTTTGCAATTTTATGGCAACATCCCAACAATAAACCTTGTAATGTTAATAGCTTCATTTTATAATTTCTGCAGATAATTTACGCAAAGTTTTTGTACGACTTTGTTCCAGACATCTTCAACAGTGGCTATTCTTTCTGCTTGTTCCTTTTCCGCACTATCAGTTGATTGAAACACGATAAATTATCACAGTAGCATGTTGAGTAAACACACGATAGCTGACGTCAAAATCTAGAAACGATTACCTAAATTGCACAAAACAGGAACAATTTGAGTAAATTTAATCACTATTTTCGTTATAAATTAAACTTCGAATATAAACAATTACATCTTGTAAAACTCACGAGGAAAAATTAATTTACTTTGGTGTAGAAAATATTGAGAACAAATAAATGAATAACAAAGACATTAATTTTATTTATTTGCATTACTGTGAATATTAACATTTATATCTTCAACTCAAGTTTTGTTAATTTACTCCCAACTTAAATGGTCACCGTATTTTATAATGTAGAATACGATTCTTGCTAATTCCGAAAGTATGGAGAAATTGTACTGAAAGTAAGAACATTGCAATGTTTACGATGCTTGTTATCAAAGAATGCTAATTTAAAACATTTATAAACTTATAATGTTAAAATCGTCACGTTTGATCTATAAAACCAGTACAGCAATATAAGTTCTTGTATACCTATTACAACAGATATAAAATAGCATTTCAAAATCTAAGGAATTCGTTGTTTTAGTATTAAACAATAACATGAAAGATCTATTATGGATTAAACCTTTCTAAAGTAAGATCGATTTTATAAAGATAAATTTATTAAAAACTAGACATTGCAAATTGACTAAATTTTATAAGAATTTTGGACTATCGGTCAAATTTTAAACATCGCTATACTAAAATAAAGCAGATGGCAACTGAAATAAAAATTGTAGATTTAGAGCTACTGAAACTTTAAAATCTGATCTACGAAGTTTAATAAAAATAACTAATTTTTAAAAAGGTACACCTGCCGTCCCTATATGAGAGGGAATTTTATAATAGTAGGTATTCCAGGCAACGAAGAGTAAAAATGGCAAAATAGGAAACCTAAATTGTGTAGTTTTCAAATTTGGCAAAGTTATAGGGAGGAGTGCCCTAAAAACATATTAAAAGTCGTCGGGAGTGGAGGGTGAGATATGAGATGGAAAGGGCGTTTAAAGTCCTTTTCTTTCAGTTTTTCTTGAATAACCCAAAAACGTCGACCTCTATCAAGAAAAGTTTTATGTACAAAATTAAAGTACAGAAAGTTACCTAGGAAAATAATTCTATATATACATTTTATTTATAGGAATAATATTTTGTAAGATACAAAGGAATGAAGATTGCGGATTTCTAAAAAACTCCCGCCTAATGGTAAAATCCCAATTTATATACGTAATAAAAACGATTCAGAAAAAATGATTAATTCAAATACAATAGGGTGAGTCGATGCGAAATAGGCGTAATATTGTATACCCGCAGGTAGCTTAGAAAAGAGGGATGAAAGTGACGAACCAGTTTGAGCGGAGTTGTGCGCACCTCTCCTCTCTCTCAATAATAGTCAGATGCGTCCTTGTTGCATTTCAGATACGATTTTCTCCTTTAGTTTGTGAAAAACATTGTTACGGCGTGCGTGTATGACTATGTTCATAAGTAACAGACAATGGCTGAAAAGTGTTTGATATGTGAGGATAACGTTGTCAGAGGTGCGTGTAGTGTTGGCGAAAAAGGTATAAGAGGGTTAGTGAAGGCTAGTATTTCAAGAAAAGATGGAAAACGTGAACTTCTCAATAAACGAAAACTGTTGTTGCTCATTCTTCTTATAGAAAACAATATACCAGGTGTGACACAATAACAAAATACTTAAAAGCTGCCCTTCCACAGACTCCATCATCTCATTTTGCCCCCTGTTTGCGTTTATTCCAAATTATATTTGGTTTTAAAAATAAGTGCTTCTTGTGTACCGAAACTATTGATGATGAATTTTACGCTAAAGAGAAGAAGGAACTTATCGGAAGCCGTCGAAAGATTTACCCGGTACAAATGACTAAGTTTAACAAGTCTATTCTGATTCGCGCGCAAGAGCCGAATGAAGAATGGGAAGACACCGTTACAAAACGAGTCACCAATTTAGGATACTTACATGCAACTGATGCAAACTATCATTACGGTTGCTAAACAATTTTTTTATAGCCACTGCACGCATTGGAAGAAAAAAGTCGTCCTGAAGATGTAGCAATTTCAAAGGCTATGGCGGAGATTTACAGTTTCATAGAAGGATGATTGTCAATTCTCTCTAGATGAGTTGACGGAGCATATTTCGGATGAAAACCGTATATAGTCCAAGAAAGACTGAAGGAAAAATACGGAGACCCGATTCTCAACAGCATATTTTGTCGCTGTTCAGCTGGTTGTGGTAGACGATTTGGTTACAGAAAAGCTGCCATTCCATGCTCAGTGTTTTGTGGAATTTGTCATGGTATATTCACCATCCGTAGACCTATAGAAGGTGGGGGTTATGATATTGATGAACTAGAAGTATCTGATCTTCTATCATTATAAGACTTTATTACATATAGATTTTAATAAATGTGTTTTGTATAGATAGATTAGTATTTGTTATGTATATACAGGGTGTCCTAGATATAAGAAGCATTATTGAAGACACATGTACCCCAGCCTTTTGTGAACGCAAATTTGTAACATTTTTTAATCTAATTAAAAAAAATTGTAAATTTTCCCGGGCAAATCCATTATGTTTACGGGTCTGTATATGTTTTACCATGAAACGTACTTACAAATATAAATACTACTTTGTTTTTGTTTTCACAGTGTCAGTTTACATTTACTATGGATGTACTTTTTATAGTCAAGGTCGCAAGCTGTTTTAATAAAAAGTAATCCAACGTATTCCTTTAAAATCATCCAAATTTGCCTTTAATAACACCATTGTTTATTAATTATTTGATAAATATTTGAAATTTACATAAGCTTGATCCACAATAGTTTATATGTACATATTTTATACAGCATAGAAATTACGTTACATTTTATCACATTTATCATTTAGTTTTTTTTAAATTATTTTCACAAAGTGATTGTAAATATTAATATATGAAGATATTTATCAAAAATAATTTAACGCAGTGTTAAAGTCGTTTTGTAAAAGTGAAAGTTATTTAAAAAATATTTTTACATTCAATAATACAAATGTATACGTATTAAAAATCGTATCTAACCTTCTTTTTATTTTAAAGAAATTATAAACTTGCAGAATTAACAGATCACTAGAAATTTTAAGGAACAAAATAGAACCTTTTATTTTAAGTGGTAAGTAACGTATCGAATATTTATAATAATCGATTGAGAATTATTCATCAATGGTGCTCTGAAAGTGTGTGTTCGTTTGGCTTCGGTGAATGGCTAAGGATTTATAGTCTACCAACAATTTCTTGTTGAATACAGTAGTCCAAGCTAAAAAGCAGGGGTGGACTGAAAATTTTAATTACAAGTATTACGAAAACTATGCAATTTAGATACAACGTGTGTTGTCTTGTGCCTAACAAGAGTACTACAAATTCCGTAATATCTCCCATTGCTATGGCTATGGTGTCTGTTGGGCTTCATAGGATTCATATGAGCTGTAATGTTTTAATTCAATTTTTACTTGGAAAATTTCACAATATAATATTCAGTATTTCCTGCAGAGCTTCGTCATTTTTACTATGCTTTTATACAGGGCGTTTCAGAGGTTATGGTATTCTTTTTAAAGGATGAATGTAGACCTTCCCTAATAAGCGTAAACTTAAAAGCAAGACGAATATAAAAAAGTCCCTTTTTTTCTAGTTATGTACAACGAGCCGCTTATGGTTGTATTTAGACTAAAACAGTTAAATCATTCATAAAATTATAACAGACCTACCTAACAGTATCCATTTACAATAACATACACTTTTACAGCTGTAGCAGGCACATTACGATTTGTTTACTATAATAAATAACAGAATAAGGGGATTCCCCTTTTACATAATTGTAGGAATTTAGAAATATTGTATACAATTTTTTTAACAATTTTGATGAAGTTATTTATTTATTGTACTAAGAAAATGTGTTTAAATGTAAAGACAGCTTAAGCAATTATTTATTGACATATTTTAATTTTACACCTAAAAATCGATTTTCATTTCTGAAATTGCGTCACATCATTCTACACTTAAAATAAAAATACTTTAAACACCTTTTTAATAGCGGAATAAAAATTAGTTTTATGCTGTCTTTATTTAAATTATTATTGATTAGACCCTGTTTTTTAGGCAAGCAAAACGTGTTATAGGTTAATTACTTGTTGAAAAGAAATTGTTTTCGAATTTTATCATAAAATACGTTAATTGAGATAAAAATTTAACTGTTTGTTCATTTTAAGATTTTTAGCAAACTTACCGTTAAAATATATTCATAAAAAATATTCAAATAAATGACTATTGTTTTTAATACATAATTGAGCATGACTTATGATGGATGAGTAGATTCTACCGAATAAATTGGTATTTGCACGAATTTCTTCTGCAGATACTTCAATTCGTACGCCAACTAAACACTATAATGTCTTCCATTCAGAGCTTCTTCATCTCATATTTAACTTAACCTTTCTGAATAAGTAATTATGAAGTATGGTCGATTGAAAAGATGGTTTTATTATTGAAACACTGGTTAGTCAACGAAACGCATCTAGTAACTAACGTAAATTTGCATAATTTCGTTTATCAAGATATCGGTCACTGACATTTAAAGAGGCGTATCATTTTGCAGCCTTGTTTTTATGCGTGTTTATTTAGTAAAAAACACTTACTCGATGATATTTGTCTTATTTGAAAGCATGCGCATAGTCGACTCGTCATTATTAAAAAAAAGGTATTTTTAATATTCGTATTTCTTTTAATTTTACGCTTATTGGGGTGTCTATAGGGTCTTCTTTCATCCCTTAAAAGGAATACCATACTATCTGGAACACCCTGTATAGGATTTCAATAGTTTGGATTTTGATTTATTTTCATCAGTTTATTGCTGATATCCATTTAGTTGTGGCCTCTTTTTCAGATGGAACACCAGAGGCAAATGTGACGCTTGATAATCTTTAAATTCAAAGAAATGCTGAGAAAGCTGCTCCATATGTATCTCATATGTCAAAATATTGGCCATGAACCTAATAGAATATTTGTACGAAGAAGAATGTTCAAGCCAGTATCTACTGTTAAGCTGCAGGAAATCATGAAAAGAAATAGGGGTTGATATTTGAGTGTTACTTCTTATACAGGTGAATCTTTAGATTTATCGGTTATTATTACAATAGTTTGCACACTTTTGCTTCAAACGAATATGTGCTATAATTGTTTCATTTATTTTGTTTCGATTTAAACGTAATTGTTGACTTTATTTATATAGTTTTTATATTTGCAATAATGCAGTTGATAACTGGGATAATTATAGCTCTACGGATAATCATCCGTCATCTCTTAAGAGCGCCACTCCCTTTTATGTTACCTAAACAAAAAATTATACAATTTCAGAAATCTGCAAAGTCATGTTTATATTAAAAATTGTAACCTTGAAGACGTGTGCGAAAATTCGTGATCTATTTCTCCCACGCAATCGAACTAGTGACTCGTCACGGAATTTTCCAATGTGTGACTGCACAAGCACAATATTTAATATATATTTAATATATCGATTTCTTTCTCTCTCTTAATAACGAGATCGAAATTCATCTCATTGTTTATTTTGTTTAATAAGTCCGTTAACCTTTATGTTATGATTAATTAAATAGAATAATATGAAAATATTTATCATGCCATTGCATTACCTTGAAATTGACTCTGCAATTAAATATAAAGTATAAAATATAATACGTAAAAGGAACTTTCTGTTGTTACAAAAACAAAACATTAATTAACCTTCAGAATTTACTTCTATTGTTGCATAGAATTAATACGGTATGGTATAACAATAGAATACGGTTTTTAATAAATCAATTTCTTAATAAAAATTAATTTTCTTTGAATTAGAATATTTTTTGTATGTATTACATAACACTACAAACTTGCATACAAGCAACATATGTACATGAGTGTATAATTTGGGCAGTGCTCACGATTTCGATTGTTCCAAACCATCGTAACTTGCAATTTATGCCACTCAAATTCACATTGGTAATATTGAAGCAATTACCTAAATAAATGGTCGTTGTGTGTACTAAAATTATAAAGGCATCCTATTGTCATACAATAACAAATCTAAATCTTGAAATGGTTTCTTGCATAATACAATTTGAATAATGACTGAGAAACAAGATTATCTTGTATAACGGAGATTGATAAATTGATCATTAAATCATTTTTAAATACGAAGATTTTAATATAAATAAAACGCAACGTCTCAATTAAAAAGGTAAATTGCTTTCATTCAATTTTTATATCTAAATACCGTTAATATTGGATCAACTTTATGACAAACATACGTCATATATGAGGGCAGTTTAAATTTGAGCTGCATTTTATTTTTTCTGGTAAAAAACTATAAATTAACATTGTATATACAGTGCCGAACATTCAGTTGTATACGACTTACAATTTTATAAATAATTCATATTTAAAAAGAGAATTAAAAAATTTTATAGTTAATATTGGAATTTAATTAATAAACTATAATTTTAGAAGACAATACAAAAATTTTTAAACCAAAACATAAAACTATATTCAAAATAATTAACAAAA
>JAHWXV010658690.1:0-22615 GCA_024586415.1 Phrixothrix hirtus
TATATATATATATATATATATATATATATATATATATATATATATATACACATATAATGATAATGATCCTGTATATAGTTTAAAATTATTTAAAATGGCAAATAGCATAGACTACATAACAATTATATATTTATATGAAAGAATTTGTAACATTATTTTAACAACTACGAAAAGAATACGTTCTTCTAACATATAAATGTAAGTTTCTATTTTAGACATTTTAACTACAATTTTTAATTGTTATTCATTAAGAAATCTTTTAGCTCCTGATGAGGCCAAATGTGTTGGCGAAACGTAGAGTATTTAAATAAATTCTATTTTTCTAAAATTCAATAATTGACCCACTAGCTCAAATTAACAAAAATTCCAAACAAAATTAGTTTTTTCTGTGGAAGGTTGGGTGTTCAGGTGAGTATTTGGGTCTGGTTATAAATATTTGATTCGGTTTTCACTCTACGCCATCTTCACAGATCGAACCTGCTTGCGATTGGATGGTATTATTGCGAGCATTATTATATTCATATGGGAGTATAGCTTCAATAATTAATAAATCATATGTTGAACCTTTATATAAAATTTCATCAGGGTCTTCTAGATGTAGTAATTTGTTAACCTTGCTTGTATCGATGTAGTATCTATCGGATGTATTTGCACGCGTTATAATGCATCATCAATCGTATTTTTTTTCCTGGTTTGTATACTATCTCGTAGTCGTACTCTTCTAATCGTAAACGCCATGTTTGTAATTTTGCATTGAAAAGTAGCAGTTTATCGTCCATAACAATTGTAAATTTTCTACCATATATGTAGGGGCTGAAATATATTTTTGCCCAAATAATTCCAAGAAATTCCTTTTCTATTATGCGATAACGTTGTTCTGTCTCATTGAGTATTGTCAAGTGATAAGTTATAGGTAAGCCTTTTTTAATAATGCCTTGTGGTAATATTGTGCAATTGGGCAAACTTGGTTGCGTCCGTATCTAATATGAAAGATTTAGAAAAGTCCGGGTATTGCAGAATTAGTTGTGAGGTAAGTGCATCCTTTTCGGTATTAAAACTTGGTATAAAATATGGAGTATTTATTACCGTTGAGCCCTTCTTTAAATATTTAGTTAATGGTTTCGGCAATTTCATGTAGTTTGGTATAATCTTTCGACAGTATCCTAATAATCCCACGACTGATTTAATTTCCTTTTGGGTTTTTGGAATAGGAAATTGCTTTATTGAGGATATCTTGTTTTTGTTAGATATATGACCTTCTGGGTTTACTTAATTGTTGTACTTATTTTCTTAAAAACTTTGTATTATCAAAGTATACTTTGAATTGAGCGTTTATAAGTCGTTTAAATAGAATTATTAAGTTTGATATATGTTCATCTAAAGATCAAAAGAATATAATGATAGATCTAAGTAAATCAAGTAAGTTTTGTTTTGAGTACCACTTGACATGTTGTGCGTGACTCATTGGAAGATGTACTTAAAACGTCGTGATTCAATGGTACTTTTCTTTACCTTCTTTTACTATCTCGATTTGATGAAATGCAGAGGCCAAATCTAATGTAGAAAAGTATTTAAATTTTCCTAGTTTGTTTAACAAGTCTGTGATGTTAGGGAGTAGACATCCATAACAAATTGCTTTCACATGCAGATTCCTATAATCAATGACTACTCTGAATTTTCATTCGCCGGAGGCGTCTAATTGCTTTGGAACTACTCAAGCTGTAAGGGGATATCACATATCTGATTCTACCATCCTGTAATAATGTAACCTACTTTTGCACCTTTACAATTCTTGTATATGTGCATGTGGATATCGATACGCTTTGGTAAATACTGATTTATCATCGTTCAATCTTATTTGATGTTTAATTTTGTTTATGGAAGATAAATAAATATCTTGAGAATAAATATGTCCTTAAGTTTTCTAGACAGATCTAATAATAGTGTTCTTTCCTCGCCATCTAAGTAATCAACTCTAAAGATGGTTAGATTTCTGAGGTTTATTCGACGCATACTCCTAATTCAGGATTGTAGATATTATTGATTTAACTAGTTTCGGATACTTCTTCAATTTAAAGAAGTCATCTATCTTCGCTTTCTGTTCATTTTCTGGGGAATTTATTATAGTGGTTTGTACGAAATTTTTCCCTATGTAAAAATAGATCCAGGCATTTCTAGTCAATTTCTAAATTGTTGGTAATCTACTAGTCCTTGATTTAGTTTAGTGTTATTACAGGAAAGAAGACACTTTTTTGGTTCTCGTAGGTATTTTAATTTGGATTTCCATTTTTGTTATAATTTCTCCGGAACCATATAACGTAGTGGAATAGTAACGTTTAACCCCACAACCAAATATCTAGCAGTGTGAGATCTAAATACTTTGGTGGCTAAGCAATAAGTCTTCCACGGCCAATCTGCCGCCCTAGGAAGGCTCTATTTAAATACTACATTATCCAAAGCGCAGCATGTGGAGGAGCTTCATCTCTCTGATGATACAGAGCTCTTCTTGTAAATAAAGGAGCATCCTCCAACAATTGTAAATTTTTTCGTAAAACTTCCAAGTACTGTTCTCCTATTATACGATTATCAAGGATAAAATGACCTATTAAATAATTATAGACAATGCCACACCACACATTAACTGAAAAACGATGTTGAAAATTTTTTTCGATTGTTTTATGTGTAGATCCATTAAACCGTCACGTCGGTATGAATTATAGTTAGAATTAAAGTAATTATAGCAAAATAATAAATTCGTCAAAGTAGGCCGACTAATTTAAAAACTAGTATGTGAGTGTGATTTTTTATTGCGAACAATTTTTAAAAATAATTTTTCTATAACTTTCACAAAAAAGGCAGTTTACATCCTCAAAATGCATTTACTATCGTTACCGATACCTGCTTGCCTTTTCATGAACAAAATATGTTATAGATCATTCTCTAATCAAGCAGTGAAACACCAAACATCCACTTAAAATATTTTCTTTGTTTACACTGCTTTTTTCATTTATCTTGGGACACAAGATTACAGATAATTAACATAAAGTACTGTTTTATAACTAATTTGAGTGTGTTACTAGAAAATATGTACATATATAATCTATTATAACGATTTGTTTGTAGCGTATAATGGATTCGGCGGAGCAAGCTGCATTGACTCCCCAAAGTGATAATGGCCAACCGTTTAAATATTACAATGCCAAAAAATTGAATGTTTTTGGTCCCGATGGGAGGCCAATACAAGGAACGCGGGAAATGTTGTTAGCGCCTAATCCACATTTTGATCATTTGCCTGTTAATATTAGCCTCAGTTCTATATTAATGCCACCTGATGTTGGGGATGAGAGTAAGTACTTTTAGAAACCTTTTTATATTTTCTAATGGTTAACTGTACAGATACGAACGTTTTAAATGCAATTCATTGGTCGGAGCATCTAGATCCATTATTTATTAATAATTATGAAGGAGATTCGTCATTATCCTGGCAGTTCTTTGGAAGTAGCAGTGGCTTTCTACGAAGATATCCAGGTACATTTAATATTTATACCATATTTAATTTTAACATGTTTTTTTATGTTTAGCTATAGCTTGGCCACCAGAAGAGATGTCGTCGGTATGGCAGCGGCCTAGAAACTCTAAAGATATATACGATTTTCGAATGTCAGCCTGGTATGTCAACGCAGCCACGTCGCCAAAAGATATTGTTATACTGGTTGATAGTTCTGGGTCTATGACAGGCAACAAGGCAGTTCTTGCTAGAAAAACTGTTGAAACTATTTTGGATACACTTTCTGATAACGATTTTGTAAACGTTTTTAAATTTTCCGAATATACTGAGGAGACTGTTTCATGTTATAAGGATGTTCTGTTACAAGTATAGGGTTGTTATATATAAATAATTTTAATTTTGAATTTATTTTAATTTTAGGCATGCCATGAAAATGTTAGACGTTTAAAAGATTCCTTAAGGGGGCTAAAAGCAGAAAATATTGCAAACTTTACATCAGCACTTACTACTGGATTTGATATTTTGCATAAGGTACTATTGTACAAAACAATTGAAATGTATTAATGTTATTGGAAATTTTAGTACAATCAACATGGAATGGGTTCTCAATGTAACCAAGCTATAATGCTAATAAGTGATGGCCCACCATCGAGTTATCGTGAAGTATTTAAGACGCATAATTGGCCCCATAGACCAGTACGAGTATTTACCTATTTAATTGGCGATTCCAGTAGCTCAGTTGAAATGCAGGCGATGGCATGCACTAATAAAGGTTCGATTGAAATTTTTACCGACGACCACCAGTAACAACTATGATTTTGTAGGATATTATACAAGAATATCTGAAGAAGAACATATAGAAAAAAGTATTTTGCATTACATTGAAGTAATGGCTAGACCAATGGTAATGTACCAAAACGAGCATCCTATTCAATGGACTCCTGTTTATGTGGGCGGAAAAGTAAGAAATATAAAACTATTTATAAGTATATTATATAAATGAATTTAAATGTTTTAGGCTGATAGTTTATCGAATGAAAAGAAAGGACAGCTAATGACTACAGTTACCGCCCCGGTCTTTGATCGAAGAAATCATTCGGTAAGATGTCTACTTTAACTATTTCTATAATTTTAGAGTACTCATTAAATTTTTTCTTCACAATTTGTAGGTACGCGTAGCAAATCTTTTAGGCGTTGTAGGTACTGACGTTTCTGTCGATCAAATAATTAAGTTAGTGCCACCATATAAGGTATTTTTTATAATATATTAAGTTATTCCTGTGTTCTAACTTGATTAATTTCAATAGCTGGGGGTTAATGGATACTCCTTTATTGTAAATAATAATGGGCACGTTCTGTACCACCCTAACCTGCGACCGCTGGTAAGAAGTAATTTTTTAGTCTTATTTCGATTAAGTAGCTATATTACATACAATTTTATTCTGATCCAGTACAATTCTTAACGCTATCTTTGAAATACAATTTACTATTACCATGTAAGTGAAGACTACCTAAGTAAAGTTTCTAATAGAACTTATGATCTAATATTTTTCAAAAGGAAATTACATTTGTGTCCTGAAAAATATGTATTATTAAAAAAACATTTTTAGGGTACTCGCCACAAGTTTAGTCCTATTTTTTTAAAATTGTTCCTTTCATTTTCATAACGCTTAGGAGGATTTTCTTTTACATTTTACATCAAAAGATATCAAATAACACGTGCTAATGCTACGTCTCAAACGAAAAAGTGTTTTCCATAATAATATCGAACTTAGTGTAGCCATAAACAATAGTTTTGCAGAAGAATTTATTAAAAATATGTTTAAGTATTTACTTGCAAATTTTCCAGAAACAAAAATAAAAATGGTATACATATTACATGTATCTATAATTTTTGGACTTCAAAGTTAGTAAGAATAGTCTGAACGGATTTTAAAAAAGTTAAGATATCTAAATTTTAAATGTATAGCAATATTAATAAAACATATAACACCACTATAACAACTGATGATGTAGCCATTAAAATTAAAAATAACTTACCTCATAAGAAATTAATTGAGCAACACGCAATTTAACTCAAATTTTATAAATCAATAGGCATTATTCAAAATAACTTTTTTAATACGCTCTATGCTTTTGGATACATACATTAACTCCCAAAGTACTTAAGGCATTTTCTAAATCAATAAGAAACATCATACCAAATTTTTAGGTATCAAATAGTTATGTGTTTTAAATACCTTTTTTATCATATTTTGTGTTTTACAGCTAACACAGTCAACGAAATATATTTAAATTTATTATACGTATATTATCTATGTAGTAACCAAATATTCAAAGCATTCTCATAAGAGGTAATGTACGTCAATTCAAATGTCAACAACTTCTCTCCTAATTATTGTTTAAGTTACAATAATCTGTCAACGACGTATCAAAATATGCTATTAAAATGTATATGTAATTCACGGTCCTATCAAATATATATATATATATATATCAAGACCGAAATTATACTTGACTGATATCATTTAATATAATATTCCGAAGTAAAAATATTAGATTATTGACGGTAACAATTGTCTTGTACATTGAAACGTGTTTCATATAGTATAATAAATAAACATAGTAAATTAGATATATTAGTTATAAAGTTTTAAAAAAAATCTTAAACTGTAACTAGATGTTTCAAATATTTTAAGTATTACTTAAATTATTTCTACAAAAGAACATGTATATACATTTTAGTCACATTTATAGACAAATATATTATAAAATTTATTTAAACCCTTTTTATAATCATCAGAGCAAAAGTAATGCCATTGACTACCTAATAAGGAAACAATATTAATTAATTGTAGTAGTAAAATGATTATACGTTTAAATATATTATATATGTAGTTAAATTAGGTATTTTAACAAAATTAAAAGTTTATTCGGTATCGGAATCAGAGGTTTCATTTCTTGTTGCATCCCTAAGTGTTTCATAAAAGCTATGATAGGCTGATGGAATAATCTTTGAGTAGCATAATTTAAGTAAGCTTTCTAATTTTTTTCTTTCAATGCTAGAGGTTCAGCGTATAATGGAGAAACTTTATCCATTATCACTGCAGTGCCTTTTCTAGTTGCATACTTTTTAATACTAAGAGATTTAAATTGTTCGCTACTTAACCGTTCTTTAAAATAAATTTTTGTCAGATCCTATTTTCTGTATTGGAACCGCCTAACTTTTAGCTTGTTTAACGGGCCTTTATCAGTTTTATTTTTATTTATAATTAGTCTATTCACAAAAAAACTGAAAATCCAAAAAATCCATATAATTCATTTCCATCACTTGGTACATAGGTTCTTTAGTTTTTGCTGTTCGAACTAACATATACCATCCATGTGGTGTAATGCATTTATTTTGCTGCCCCTTCGTTCAATACTGGAATGAAAACTATCACATTCCATTTCAGAATGACCAGATTCCATATATTTTTGATTTATTACCTCAATAGGCAATAAATTTACTGCTCTCAAAAACATGGCAGAAACAATACAATTTCGGTTTTGCCCCGTAACTGTGTCCGCATAAAATGTTACTTCTTTTATATTAGAATTTAAGCCTGACAAACAGTTCCATAAACATGAAGCAATTTCTGAAGATGTTTTTGTACTTGCACCTTCATGCCACAGGTAGTTTTTGGCTTCGGTGTTTGCTAGTATATGCACTGTGAAATTAAACGTCTTCAACTTTTTGCTATTATACAACTTTCCTACATTTATGGACGGAGTAACCAAAATTTTTTCCATATCCATAGTAAATACTACAAAAGAACTATCAGTTTTAGCTTTAGCTTTATCATTACGTTTGTGATCTCCAACTTCTTCTTTTTTAAACAAATGCAAATCATATTCCTCCCGCGTAACTTCTTGTTCGACAGTATCTTTATTTCTATGGCTGGTGTAATAATCACACTGGTCCTTCTTGGGTCTGTGAAACCCAAGGTTGAATTCTGTTGTAAATATGTGTTAATAGTAACTATCTTTTAGTGGTACCACATTAAGTTCTTTGCAATATTCCTTATAATCATTATAGAGCCTAGCTTCCGACAAAGCTGATGGAAGGTATTTCCTTTTAGTTGTGCTGCGGCAATAATTAGAAGATGCGACAGGCATTGACTTAATGTGATTCATTATTAGGTTTTTCACTTCTTCCGTTTTTTCTGAGGAGGAGCTTTGCTACGGCGGATGTCTTTTTAATAGTGCCACTTTGTTAGCTTGGATAATGCTGTTTTGACTTTTCTATGAGAAATGCCTAAGGCGCCCAAAAAAAGTTGTTGACACACATGCAGTATTTTATTATTTATCGTAAATGTATAAATATGCCTTCTACTAGATGCAGTAGCATAGCAACGCTTTTTTGGTATACATTCCACATTCTTAGTAATGTAACTCCATCGAAGTTCTTCGCTTTCCAATTTTATATAGTTCTTATGAATTTGGTTTCTTTGGTCTGAGGTAAAATTTATATTACACTTGTAGTGACAGCGACAGAGAATTTCTTTAACACTGCGATCTCTTTTTGTCTTGCCGTTCTGTGCAACATATGCCTTCGCCTCCAATCTTAATTTCTTTTATACTTTCTTATCCACAAAGTTGGATTTCGTATTCTTCTCCGAGTACCAACAATATTTTGTAGGTCTTCACGTGTTTGAAGCAATAGATTCATTTGTGAATAATTTTGATTAGAGCAGCTATGATTTTCGATTTCGGCCGAAGCAGAGAAACCACCAATCAACTCATCCGGTTTATATGTAGGATCATCTAAGTCAGTTATATCTGAAGACGGATCATCTTCACTTTGAGTACTATATGAATATGATGTTTCTGCAATTAACCCTTTAAAGCATGTTGATGGTTCCATCGTACTGTCAAAATTTCTTTCATTGGGTATTATTTCAATATACCTCTCATTTTTGTTATCTATATTAGAGGAAATCACGTTGGTAGCGGCATCTGACTAAAAAAGGAATATTGCATAGAATTGTATATCAAGAACACCCCCATACTCTACTTACGCAAAATGGCATGAAAATGGTTCAATATTTGATTTAATAATATATGAAATCATGACCAATTATTCACATTCTCACAATTTTAGTTAATTCGTAATTTTCACAATATAGATCAGGAAAAGTTCATTTTTCCAATATAAGTAAACCATAACGATAACAAATTATTTTAAATATTTTAAAAATGATAGTCATAACATAATGATATTTCTAACGACGAATGATAAAAATATAATTATATTTTATATCAAATTTTAATGGTTAAAATTAAGAATAATTGTAATAGTATATTTTCATGGTATAGCATTTATAATGCAAATGTAATTTTTCATGTCTTAGTGCTAAAATTAATCTTTAAAGTATTCAAAACGATGAATTCTTACTAAGTATTAAATACCTAATATTAAACCATTTTCTGGGACAACCATTTTACGTACGCAATGTGCAGGGCTTTGTTATTAAGTACAAAATATATGTGTTACTAAAATACAGTTGAAATACACAGATAAATTAGTTAACAAGAATAAATAATGTAGACTCACCGATATTTAATGGGACTGGAACTAAATGTATGTGCTGCTTATTTACGTAACCTTCGTCGTCCTCACTCACATTTAAATCGAGTTACCTTAGAGCTTCTCTCACTAATAGTTTACATCTTGATAAACTCATATTTATGTATAATTATTGAATATTTAATCGTAATTTCAGAAAAATGTAGGCAAATGTAGTGTTTATTACTTGTACGTCTAGAAATAAAATAGCACATGTGATCGTACCCACTTTTAGTCTGCAGAGCATTCTGATATAAATATAAAACTTGTGAATTAGGGTACTTCACCACTATACACGCAGTATGAAATCTAAAATGTTCTAATGGTCAACAGCAATAAGTAACCGTAGGCCCTTTCACCATAGCTCGATATGGCATAGAACTATTAGCAAATTCTCTAATTACCTGCTAATTAATAGCCATTTCACTATTTACTTCTTTTCGATTTAACGAAACTGCCGTGGTTTATTAAATTATCATGCCATCGCCGGAACATGTTTCTACCTGGCTGGCATCTTTCCGGATATTTATGGAAATACATTTCTGCGGCATTCGCATGATTTCTACTACAGAGAATAAAACACTCCAACATATCATATTTATCACTATTCGCAAAAATATTCATTTCAAACTTGCGATTCGCCAACTTGTTTTGCACCGAGAAGATATAAAATTGTTAATCTCAGTTTGACAGTTAGAAAATGTAGAATAGTTGCAATTGCTTAACAAACAATTTTGCTATTGTTTGAGCAACCCTTTAAATCAACACCTACTTCGGTCAAATTGAAGTTTCGCAATTTGTCATCATTTTCTTTTACTGAACATAGGAATATTATAGATGGTTGAAAAGATATTGTTATAAGGATTTCAAAAATATAAAATTTCAATATGGCGCCCATAAGAAAAATAAAGGTTTCATACGATTGTGTAAAACTTAGTAGATGTAAAATATTTTCCATTCCATTTTTGAAGTTTATATTATTCATTACCCCTGCTCTAAAAATTTGGTGAATGTATCTCCTATAATAAATAAGATATTGATGTTTTTAGAAAACGCACATTTTTCGTTTTCGCTCTGTATCTCAGCAACGGTTTTAATTTTTGAAGATGTAAATCCGGATTATTATGGAGTACGTATTTAAATACCATCGTAGCAAATAACTTCTATAATTTGCTTTTAATTGTAAATTAAAGACGGATTACAATTTGCGGGCTATTTAAATAATTAGACAATAGTCAAATTCCATGTTTAACTATGCGTAAGATATGTACTCCATATAATTGATATAAACTTATTTTTTAGTATAATAATGAGCAATTTGAGGAAACATTAGAACCTGCATATTGTTCAGTTGATGTTACTGAAGTTGAATTAGTTGAAAGTGAAAGCGGTCCGCGGGAAAACAACTCTGCTCTACTTGATGTAAGTGAGAATTTAGAAAATTAATTTAAAAAAACTGATTAAATTTTTGTAAAATAACAGTTAAGGCATGATATGATTGATCAAAAAGAAGGAGAGACTGAGTTAAATGTTAAAGTGCATTATGACAATATGGTAAGATACTCCATAAAGCTTTTCAGCGGTCTACCATAAATGTATTTATTTTAGAGGAGGGTAGCTACACGAAGATATAAATATTTTTATAATCCTATTGAAGGTACTCCATTTTCATTGGGCCTTGCTATCCCAGAAGGTTATGGGATGTATGAGTTATTAGCCGAGCAAGAAATTAAACACAGTCAAAAGAATGGTAAACACAGCAATTTTTAAATATTAATATAAAACTAAGAAATTGTTCCAGTTACAGAATATTTTAAGGGAAACAGCTGGAAAGTACATCCAGATTGGTAAACATTTAATTATGTCTGTATTGCTCTATTCAAACCTTTTCTTATTCAGGGTTTACTGTGAGTACACTGGAGGTTCAGCAAGTGAGCAAATATTTCGAACAGCTGAAGAAAGGGTACTGCATTTTCTTTCAAGAAGTAGAAGACCAGGCTGGAAATGGATGTCATTAAGACCTCGTTCACATCACCATCAATCTACAAAACAAGATAAAGATGCTTATTTTTGTATGCAATATAATTTTTTTTAAATTTAAGGATAATATTTAACGCAATGCTTTCAATTAGGTGACAAAACATTATTGCAATCATTAGTTTTGGACGCTATGGTTACCGAGGAACTTGAACGGCATAGTGCACACCCCATACACTCAGAAGATATACAGTAAGTTACAAAATTTATTAAATACAATAAAATAAATAAATAATGCATGCAATGCACAATATTATGAGATAATATTCACAATTTTCTTTTTATTAATCATTTAATTTACTAATTGTATCTCTGCACATTAGCCCAATTGCAACACTTTTGGTTCTATTGCAAAGGTAAAGTAGATATAAGATGACCACTTTTTTTCAGGAATCGCCAGTAATATTTCTATGAATATTTACTTTAATAATCAGTGCAATACTATTTGCATGTTCATTCAATGTCAACATTTCTTGAATTTCTTGAAAAATTATGAAAAATTCTTGAATTTTTATAAAATTTCTTACAGTACCTAACAATTAATACATAGGCTCCCATGCGTATAGAAGTTCATAAAATAAAATGTACTGTAAGGTATTTTTTAATAACATCAATGAACTGCTCATTATTGTATAATGGCATAAGCAATCTAGTAATCAAACAAACGAAATCGCTTCATTGTTAAAGAGATTTTGTATTCTGTAAAAATTAATTGACTTAACAATTAATTTTTATTTCTATATAGAATATATTTTATACCTATGGATTTAGTTTTGCCGGCTTCTTACTATAATATTTTTTACATTTAACGGTTTGTAATGTATTTATAAAATATAAATAATTATTGTTGTAATTTGAGTTTGTATAATTATCTGTCTCGCCTTTAATTTATTCAAATGCGTATTTGATATCCAGGGTGAGTCTGATATAATAGGTTTCCTTATAAGGGCTATCAAGAACCCAAAGTTTCAAAAACTTTGGTCCTTTGTTAAAAGTAAATGTTTCGCAATTTTATCATAAAATTGTAAAATTTCTAAGCTGACTTTGATGCAATTCATTACTATTGGAATACGTATAGCTAAAATTATTTACTAGTCACGTAAACTGAAATTGATACCCCGACCTTGGCTGAACAAAATTGTGTTTGCTTTTTCATATGCAATCATACATTTTACTAACTACATATATAGATGGTCTTAAAAATTTACCACTGATTAATTCGTTTTGTTGTATATTAAATGTTGAAAATTTTATTTGTAATTAATAACTAAAATAAATTGTAAATATATAAGTTCATTATGTATTTACTGTATTTAATGCTTAGGCTCAACTGTGGAAAGAGCTATGACAACTATTAATACGGGTTTCCTTGTTTAGGACTATAGCTACTGTTAAACATTAAAGAGAATTCATACTACTGTCAACGAAAAATAATTTCATATTATTTTGCTAAGACGCATTTCTTTTGAAATTTTTACGAAATAAGCGTTTTTTTTTTACTTTAAGAATGTATATAAAAGTTTGAAACCTTAAAATATTAAATTACATAAAATACAAGCTTCAAACATATATATAAGTACTTATGAACTACGTACCATGCACGCTAGCATAATTTAAAAAAAATTATTTAAATGAATTTTATTCCAACAAAGCAAAAATTAAACTTGTTAAACGTAGTTGGACCACCATTGCAGTTATTTGTTTTATTTTGCCTCCTTTTAAACTGTATTTATTGAAATGATTTACAAAAGTTCTTTAAGATGCAAAAAGATTTATTTTCTAGATTTTCTAATATTTTTGTAGTTGACAGTAAACTTATGTAAACCCATAAAGAGTATCTTGCATAATCCATAAGAAGACGGTTTCCTGTCAATATTCATGTTGTTTGCATACTAAAATGCAGATTTTTGTGTGGTGTCTTCATATCTGCTGTATCACATTTAATTTTGAAATAAGCTCTACATGTAATATGAGGTTCTTTATATCAAACGAATAAAGAAATGTCAATTATGAGATTATCACCCATATAAGTAACAAGGGCCAATCGTTTTTTCTACATCAAAACAATTTAAAATACAGGATTGAAGGAAATGTCAATGTACAATTTGATGACTTAATACCGACATATTTCTAAGCAACAAAACAAAACAAACCTATTTAATCTGTGCATTGAATGAATTACTACGAAAAACGGACAGGATCGAACATAATGTATACTATAATTTAAAACTGACTTTGACGGAAAGCTATAATCCTTTTACCTACTCTTTTTAATTGGAAAGATGTCCATAAATTTTTCTTTAACTGCCTTTAAAAGGATACATATTGTATCAGACTCACTCTGTATAACTCAAAATGATATAGTATCAAAACCAAAGGTTTGGTGTACTGCCAAGAAGTGGGTGGTGAATATTTTGAAAAATTACGATAGCTTCGATTCTTATTTTTCAACATTTTATATTCGTAAAATTGTGCTTTTGATGAATAACTTAGGTTAAATATTAGGTTATAACTCAGTAATGAGTAAATTTAGCTATAAGCAATGATGCATTAAAGTTGTTCAGAATTGATCAGGAACTCAAAAAAATAAAAATATACAAGGTATTCCGTTTAAAATAAGAAGGTTTGTATAACTTGTGAAAAAATAAAGAAGCGACAACGGCGCCGATGTTATATTTGAATTAACTATAAGGAAAAATAGGGGAATCGTATAAGCCGTTTTCAATATATTCAAGTGTTTGCAAACTTTTGTTCGAAACTGTATACAATAAAAAACTTCAGAGGATTCTGGGCTAAAAATTTTAAACTATTTATTCAATTATCTGCGTGTGCATGTGTGTGTGTGTGTGTGCGCGCTGTATTTTGCGTGTGTTGTGTGTATGTGTAAAAATTGTTTAGTTGGCGACTATCCAATTGACAACCAAATTGCTATTATTTTATTTATTATAAAATTTGAATTTCCTTAACTTCATATATGTACAGGGTGAGCGAAACTCCATGTCTCAGATCTACTAGAAGAAAAAGAAAAACTGTTAAAAAATTATAAGCAAGATTGCAAAACAAGGTATTATCTAAAATTCGTAGTTGTGATTTAAATAAGTTGCCTTTGGAAACAAATAGAAAAATTGCATCTGTCAATAATTAAGCTAATGGTTGACAAATATCGTTTTAGTGTTGTTTTACTTTGAAAACGTTTAAGCACAACGAAAAAGTCAACGTGTTATTAGATTATGGGGAATCTCAAAAGAACCCTAGAAGAGCATTTCAGTTATACACCCAGAGATACGCTGAACGTGTTATTCCAAGCTTAATAGTATTTTCAACGAAGCATTTTTTTCTCGAAAAGGAAATAAGTTGTTAAAAGGGTCAATTCTGATAATACTGTTGCCCATGTTTTGCAATATTTTGAAGACCACCCAAAGAACTCGATTCGACAAGATACAGTTTGGAGCGAAAAATTTTGAAAGAGAATGGTTATCACGATTATAAACTTCACAATTTAGAACACTTGTTAGATCAACATAAACAGCGAAGAAATAATTATGTTGCCCAAGTGATCGAAAACCTAGAGAATAATGACAATCGGTTCTTTCTGCATGTGTTGTGAACGGATGAAAGCCATTTTGTTAGTAACGGTAAGCCTCATAATAAAACGAACATTTTTGTATTACTAAAAATCCACACTGTCAATCCGATTGAAAATCAAGCATACTTCAGAATTAATGTTTGGTGTGGTCCTATTAATGGCCATTTGATTGGTCTACATTTCTACGAAGGAGTTTGACATAGTGAGCGATATTTTCAATTTCTTCAAGAACAGCTTGATGTGCTTCTTGAAAACGTGCCATTACAGTTGCGAGCAAACATGTATTTACAATGTGATGGAGCTCCATCTCATAAAGCAAGAATTTTCCAACAATATTTAAATGAAACTTATGGAGAAAATTGGATAGGTATAAATGTACCGATTCCGTGGGCGTCTAAATCACCGGACTTGACTCCACTTGTGGGGAACTTTGAGAAATAAAGTTTACAAAACACCATCTGTTAACTTGGAACATTTAAAGGAAAAAATCGGAAACACTTGCGACGAACTATCTAGAGAAATGTCACGCAAGGCTTCAGTGAGAGAAGTAAGGAGAAGATAGGATAAGTGTCAAGAAGTAGGAGTTGCTAAAATTGAAAATGTGTTGTAGTGATTTCCTACATGCTGTGTTTCTTTCTGTGTTTCTTAATATTAAATTAATAATTAATACTAATTAATAATAATAATTAATAATGTTTAATTGTTGAAAGATGCGATTTTGTTATTTTTTCCAAAGGCTACTTGTTTAAGTCGTGATAATTGCGAATTTGAGATAATAATTCTTTTTACAAATTTGCTTATAATTTTTAACGGAAAAAGATAGAAAATTTTGTATTAACAAAATTTGTTTAGAAATATCGAATCTTTTCAAATATGCCTAAATATAGGTATGTTTCAGGGAAAAAATTCGATGACGTCATTGCTTCAGTTTAAAAACATGAAAAAATATGCAAATTTGGCTTAAAATCGAGTTTACTAAATCCCATTTAAGAACTCAGATGTTTGATATCGTTCTTCTTTTTCTTCTAGTAGAGCTGAGACATCGAGTTTCGCTCATCCTGTACATTTAAATGTAAAATCATATTTAATAATAAATTACTTTATTATTATTTTTTAATTTGTTATATACTGTAAATTTTTAAACTTTAAAGTCATGTAAGTAATTTTTGTAGCATTATCTTTGTTAATTTTAGTTTTATTATATTTTAATACACTGATGAAGACAATTAATAGAAAGTCGATAGCTTGGTAGTTGAATAAATAGTATAGAAATTTTGGTTTAAAGTCGCCTCGGAACTTTTTAACAATAACTTTTTGTTTTAATTTCATGCCAGATTCAATTATTTATTTGCCGAAATTTGCATTAACGACCTTAACTTTGACGTCATCTTGCGAAAAACGAATATGTAGGTCAACGCTGTAGGCAGTTTTATTTTAGTTTTCCTCAGAGAAACATTTTGGGACACCCTGCATACGGTAACAAATGTGATCTTTATATTCTTCGTTCTATTCCATTATCGTAATGTCCATAACAGACCTGCGATTATATGTAAATCAAACAACTTGAAAGATGTACTTACCGTATAACAACGTTATTCAATTAACTGCGCTACATTAAGAACTGAAAACCTTTAGAAATAATGAAGGCGTATTCATCTACCCTGTTCCAGCCTTTTAAAGGTTATCAGTAGATTTATAGATTCCAAAGGCTGTTAAGCTATATTAAATTAATTTGAAATAAATAAACAGATCATTAAATTTTGTACGTTCTAACTATAAACCTGATCTCCAAGTCGAAAATGGACATTTGTGCTATTACGACTATAAACGAGTACAATTTAAGTGTAAGAAGCACTTCTAACAGTGTATTAATTAATTTTTTATTGTCATTTGAATATACTTTAAAAACAAATGGTGTGTAAAATATTATCATGGCATCCGAAAAAACCCCAGAGATCAATTTAAATTGCTGAATTATCGCTAGTATAATATGTAATAGTGAAATTCAACTAACATATTATACAGAGAAAATTTACAACTATCAAATGGCAAACAGTTATTTGATCATAATTGTACAGCCAAAAAAAAGATTAGTATGGTAGAACAAAATATCTTATTGAGTAGATTATGATACAAAGGTACATTATTCCTGGCCTAATACTAAAGTGGGATGATTAATAATGTTTTGGACATACAAAGTGGGAAAAGTTGTACATCAAAATGCATTCAAAAGCTTTGAAAAAAGTTTTGGTTAAAAAAATACAAAAGAATGTTTTTCTCATCAGATTGTAAATAATTACCATCCAGGGAAGCTTCAATGTCGAAAAATATGAAGTTTAAGGATTTTGTTATTATGCTTTATATCCGTATCATTTTTTGATAGATAAGCATTCTAACTTTGTAGCACACATGAAAGAATTTAAAGACAGTTCCAAAATTAATGCATGCATATGTTAATGAAATAAAGCAATGAGCTATAGTTTTGCTGAGAGAAGTATTTGTCTTGTATATTGTATGTTATTATTTGGTAAGTATAACTGCGAACTTGATGGAAAACACAATTGATTAGTCAAAAGGCGACGATGATTATGAGATGACAAAACAAATATTAAAATTTTATAAAGTCAAGAACATTCGTATCACTAGAGAGACAATTGATCGAAAATTGAAATATTAGTAAAAAAATTTTGGTGATTTTTTATAAAAATCTACCATCAATTGGAGATTTAACATCAAATAGAGTTAATAGATATCTTTGTACATCAAACCTATACATTTAAAGTAAACGGAAACATCCTTCAACTTATGTAGAAAAGATCTAGCAAACCTTATATGTTCAAGAATAGACAATTTAAAATAATGGACAGTAATATCTAAGTAAAAACATATTGCATACTTATTCAGAAAAGTATTTAAAGAAAGTTCAAAATTACTTAATGCCTTGGAATCGAATTCGAAAATCCTTAAGATGGTACATACCATTCATCATACTATAGTGTTCAAGAAGGACTATCATTTAAAACGTTTATGAAGAATCTGTTTTCATTCAAGGTATATGTTTGAAACAGGGGATGCCACAGAAAATAATGATATAGCGTAACACAATTCATATGAATAAGTATGAAGGCACGGTTGTTGATGATCAACATACGACTTTCTACGACAGAAAAAAATTTAATTTTATATTATATGTAACAAAATATATTCAAGTATGGAATGTACAATTTCAGCAAATATATAGTTGAATTAAAGATCACTGAAAGAAATGCTAGAAATGCGAATACTTGATTTGCATAACTGCGTGAAATGAACTTAAACAAAAAAAGCAATAACGTAAACACGACTGGTAATGAAAAGCAATAGAACGAAATAAATTTCTATAACAAGACAGGCTTTCATAACCAGAGTTACTGTAAAAAGCAATTACCGGAAATGAACCGTGTCAATTTTGACAGAAGGTTAACGTTTCGATATGTTGACATTATGATAGAACTTGATATTATAGTTCATTCCCGGTAGTGGTTTTTTCTTACAAAAAAAATTATTATTTATAATTAGAATACAAGCAAGACACATATGTTTAAGATTATACCTAGGTTGAAATACTTACTAGAAAAATAAACTACTGTATTGTCGTGTAACATATTTGCTGAAACAAATCGACTTATTAAGGTATTTATAAAAAACAATATCGGAATACCATTTGGCCAATTGTACACATTTTATGTATAAATAACTGTTGTGTTTATATGATACATAGATTATGCATAAACATTCAGTTACATTTGATATAGTACGTATGAATAGTCACGCCATAAATTTTGAAATAGCTCAAAAACTGCAAGCAAGCATTTCTTGCTTTTTCAATAAATGTTTTTGTAAACTTACACATTTATTCAAACACAAAAAAAATTGGAAAATTAGAAATATACTTCATTAATAGTCACAATTTTAAGGTAAAACGTATTTTGCTTCTAAAATATTACCCTTTTTCAGGCTAACATTAATATTTATGCATAGAAAACAGTCGTTGATATTAATCTGAAAGGAGTTCATTCGATGAAGCAATAATTTAAAAAGAAATTCTATCTTTATAGATACAGCAGGCTTTAGGGAATAAAAAATATAAAATTTAGAATAGGTCTCAATTTCAGCTTATATTTTTCCTATTTTTAAATAACTCGATTAATTAAAAAATTATTTTGGAATTTTCAAGTATAAATTTGTAGCTCGTTTCAACATTTGCATGAAATGAGGGTTCTAAAGAAATTTTACTTAGGGGAAGTAAAATTAGAACTGTTGCATTTCTTATTTTGTATTTAATTTAAAAATACATATTATTTGACTGTGTTTATGAAAATTCTAATATTTCTCCAGGGTCTGCTCTTAATACAAAATAATGAAGGTAAATATTTCAGCACTTATTTGATTTGATTGAGAGCTTTGCTTGTGTAACAAACTCAAAATGGAAGTAATTTTACCTTCTGATATTGAGAAATAGCCTTTTATACATCATGGGAATAAGATGAGGTACGTTTGCCGCGTCTAAAAGTAATTTTAGTCCTTCGGTACATTCAAAAGTTGTTATACCAGCAGGATAAGACACAATATTAGACGTTTTATATATGACGTTATATCAAGTTTCATGTTGTTTCTATTATAGGTAGCAACCATGATAGCATTTCCCAAAAAAATATTCTGTGTTGCATTAATCCCCAGAGTGTAAAAAAGTTACTTTACTCCTAACAGATTAAAATGCCGGCTTTAAAAGGTGATGTTGATCCCGTTGGTATAAAAAATATTCCTTAGTTTTTATTTAGTATAATACATTAAATATTTGTTAAAATCGGTGGGTGATATCTCACGAGGCCTGTTTGTCACATAGATCAAAATACTTGTTTAACACCTTTATGAAACCTATGTTCCAGTATTTCCATGAGATATTTTCAAATTTTAAAAGTACCAAGCAACCAAAATATACTTTTTGCCAAAGGACCATGAACGTTTATGACGCAATGGATTGGAATAGTGTAGCGGTTAGTGGTTCAATTTCCTGGCCAAAATTTGAAACGCTTTTTATGAACAATAACTTTTAACCGTTCGTCCTTGATTACAAACGTTAAAGGGAACAGTGCCCTTACGATCTAAAAAATAAGTAAATACAATTTCGGCGTGTAATCGCAATGACATTTAGTCTCTTTTCGACTGTTATGAAAATTAGTTTATCGTTGCATTCTCTTGTATTTTATTTCCAGATCATGATAGTCATATTCAGCTTACGCTTTGTAAATGCGGAGAAATCATAGGCCGCCGTTGTTTTCCATTATCAGTTAGAATTTTGGGAATCATTTGCAAAAATTTTTATTTATAAATATGTCGTCAAATTATTTTTAGAGCTTCTTTGTCCAGATTTAATATTTCTGCATTGCTTACCTTTAATCATTCATAAAATTTATTAGGTTGTGGCACTTTTCAAAATATTCTTTTATGTTTCATGTGTTTTTGGCCGTCCTATTGAAGTTGATATGTTGAAGATAAAATATAGTATTAATTATTTACTTTGCTGTAGTTAAAAGTAAATTCAACTGAACAAATATTTGGCCATTTCTGAATATTCACAATCCTGAGATACTTAAGTTAGTCATGTCTTACCTTATTTGGCGGTGCTAATAAAAATTAGCAATTAGATTCACTAAATAATTAAATAACTAGTATTCATAAGATAATGCGTTGTATATTAGATAGTTCTTTTATAAAATACCTAGTATCTTATAGTTTTGTATTCTTTTTATAACAAATTTACAAAAGTATATATGCTTTCTAAGCATTTTTGGTTATTTTGCTGTGGCGATCTAACTGAATAAAATGGCTACCGTAATTTTAAAGATCTCATTTACATATACTAAAGCTGAAAATAGTTCAACTTATTACAATTTAACATCTAAAACAGAAACAAATACGAATTACTTAAGACGGCATTATTACTATATGCTTGGCACATATTTGAGTTTTTATTATATAAACGTTCACAATGGATCAATGTTGTGTTTCTGCTATAAAAGTAATACAATCACCTATCATAGCAAGTACTACTAAAGGTGTGTACTTAATGATAGATATAAATTAAATGAATCTTTTGTTCTATATTTTATTATAAGTTTTAAATTAAATCTGCTACTTTAAATATATGGTTTTTGTAAGTCATTAAGATTTACTCAAGTATTTAAAGAAAATCAACTTGAACTTTTTGAAATTTTTTGTGGCATTATATCCTATAAGCATTATATTTACTTACAATATAAACCATTTTAGCTCCTATATACACTATTTAAAAGTAATCTACATTCTCTGAATAGATACAATCAAGCACACGAAGAACGCTATTTGAATTGCTAGCTAAGAGTAATTTAAATAAAAATGGTACTTCTGTATATATTAATCATTATATCATATACAAGTTGGAAATTGAAAATCCAAGGAATCGCTAATACAAGAAATATATAAACATTTAGTTAAAAAAGTGGACAGCTTGTCAAATAAAATCGTTGACCCTTTTAGTAAAACATTCTAAATGGCCCAGAAAGTATTAAACTTCCTATCTCAAGTTAGGGAATCTACACCATTACATATACGAAACTTCATAAAAAAATTATTTGTTGAAGTTTGCGTTAAAACTAAAAAAAGAGAATACAAAGTTTGGCTAAATTGTTATATGATGAAGCAACAGGTTACCGTACTGCTGGAAAGCTCGATGTAGCTAAAGTTATATTCATTGTTACAACATCTAGTCTGAAATCTGTAAAATGTTTAATAGCATATTTACTTTTGTAAGTGATTATTTGGTTATATAACCAATTAACCAAAAAATATGAACTAAAAACTGAAACAGTTAAGAAAACTATCGTAGCTAGGTTCAAAATTAATTTTTGTCCAATCTAATTATTTTAAATTTTACAAGAACCCTGTATATACTTGTATAGTATTTATTCTTGTTTTAAATAGCACAGTGTGACAATACGACTATTGTTCTATATCTTATTACTGTTATTTTGTAAAAATATAAAACAAAATAATACTAGATAACGAAATAAACCTTTTAAATATAACTGAATATTGCAGTCAAACTAAAACGCACATTTTAAGACCAATATTTGGATTTTAAGTGCATAAAAAATTACATTTATCACACTAATAAGTAAAATTTTAAATAAAAGCATACTTTATTAAAAATAAATATTTCCAAAATTAAAATAAAAAGCACTAGGAAAATTATATAACGAATTACCATTAAAACAAAATATATACAGCTTAATAACAACAAACCGTTTTAAATAGGAATAAACACCAAAAAATTAACGCAATACCAATACATATAGATTGAAAATACTACACATGTTTTTAAATAAAAAGCTCTATCAAAGTATTAACACTTCCAAAATTTAAAAATATAAAAGCAGAAACTACACTTTAGCTAACTAGTGATCAAAACGGGAGAAAATGGTTAGGTCTTTTAATTAATATGCAAAACAGAACAAGGTCTCGTTCGTAAAAGACGTTTTTCCAAGTTTTGAAATTTTAGAAGATACATAGTTAATCCTCCAAATTTCAATAGGTAGAAGAATTACAGACACTTAATATATTTTACATATTTTACTTAGACCTACCCATTTTTAAAACTCTGAAAATACAAAGGTCCCTACTATGTTTAAAATTTTTAAATATTTTATAAGGACAACGTTGAACTATCATTTTATAAAATATTAAACATAAAATGCAAAATGCAACAAATTTTGGTAACTGAAACGTACTGCAACAAAAAAATTGTTCTAAAATGATTTGTATAAATATTATATATATATATATATATATATATATA
>JAHWXV010658739.1:0-12601 GCA_024586415.1 Phrixothrix hirtus
AACAAACTTAAATCGTTATCACAAGGTCCTTGCGTGGATTTCCTTTATCAATATCTATTAATTTGAAAAATATTTATGAACAAAATCGGTTGGTATTATTGAAACCATCAAAATATGTTTACATTATTACGTAAAAAATAAGTTCTTATAACAGAAACATGTTTGCCGTCAAATTATTGCACTTTTGCAAAAAATTTATAACATTTACGAAATGGCTTAAGGAAACAAAACAAAACTTCTCAATTATAATAAAAAATCATTTATTGATAAGCTGTAAAAATTACACAAAAATTGGCCGCTCCGTTTTTGAATAAACTGGTTTGAAAATGAACCACCAATACTTATTATTTTAATAGTAGATTATCGCAAGAAACTTGAATATTAAAAAATTTTTATAACACAAAATATTTCAAATGTCAATAATGACAAAATTTAAATAGCTGTGTAAATATAAATGTAAAATTTTGTTTTATCCACAAACCAAAAACTTGAATATATTATGTATAAATTACGAGAAAGGGTGATAAACTATTTTAATTAATGAAATAAGTAGAACTTATATAATGATTAATCATCCTGTATATCGTTTAAAATTATTTATCTAAAATAAGGAATGGCGGCATAGGTTAGATAATAATTATGTATTTATATGAAAGATTTTGTAACATTACCTTAACAACTGCGAAAAGAATACGTACTTCATACAAATAAATGTAAGTTTCCATTTTATAAAAATTAATTATAATTTTTAATTGTTACTCATTAAAAAATCTTTTAGCAGCTGATGAAGCCAACTGTGTTGGCGAAACTTCGATTATTTAAATAAATTCTATTTTTTGAAATCATACGTTTATTAATGGTGTTTTAAAAACATTCAATAATTGACCCATTATGTCAAACTAACAAAAACTTCAAACAAAATTACTTAATTTCTATGTGAGCACGAGTTCATATTTCGGCATAATTGTGTTCCATATAATGCATAATACGATTTCGTACTGCACAATAAAATATTGGACATTCCATATAATTAGGTTTTTATTGGTAGTTTAACATTTCAGGGAATATTTATATTGCAATAGACTAATATAATATGATTCCTTAATTAGAGATCATATATATTTTTGAATATTATTTCCTATCTAATTTTGGGATGAAATGTAATTATTTCTAAAAGGTCAAGTTTAACTTTTAATTCTATTTATATTAAGTTGACCTTCAAAGTTTAAACGAATTGTTAATTTTTTAGTCAAGTAGGTATATTACTTTCTATAATTCCTTAGTTATTAATGATTATTTTCTTATTAACAGTAGCAATACAAAGTTTATTTACCGTTTAGAATATACTGTCGCTCCGTGCATACCGGGACTTATTAAAGTTCCTGTTCATTGGTTTGAACATATTGACGCATCGTGCTTTTACCTGGGCCACATATAAAGTTCTGTTCAATGATTTAAACACATAGAAAACGGACTAAATTAATTAAAACTATAGTTAAATGCTAGAGGGTGTATTCAAAATTTTAACGTAACAAGCACTATAAAATACAAATTTAACGTTCAACTTCTCACATATTCCCATAAAGAATTATATTGTAAATTGTAAGTTTAATAGATTAAATAAAAAATAGCTAATTAGTTAATGCAGTTTATTAGATCAAAGCAGAATATTTTTCGTTACCAAAATTATAAGATTCAGTCTCTTAGCAATAATATATTTACCTCTGAGCTCAAAGCACATGGTTTGAACTCACCCTTAGCCAATAATTTTTCAGTGAAGGAATAATTCATAAACAGGCCTTCTTCCTGTATAAGGAATTAAATTGTAGAACGATTTCAATTTGATGTTTCCACGCTAAAAATTCCTACAGAATTCTGACAGACCTTCATATTCTGCTAAATTCTAGCAGACGTCAAGAATTCAACGCCTCATATGCGGAAGATAAAAACTTGAATATAAAATTTCATTTTTGTATGTTGGATTTTTGAGATACTATATGTTCACAATTAATACTTCAAGTAACCTCGATTACTCGATTTTAAAAAATTTATCAGAGAAACTGCTTAGTTAATATAAAACGGAACTAGGTAGCTAAGAAATATGTTAAGATTTGAAAGATAATTGGAGCCGATTTCAAGAAAATCGAGAAAAACGAAAATTCGGAAAATATCCAAAAATGACTGAAATAAAATGGAACTTTCGATTATTCAATTTTACCTAAATTCTTGATTTGGCGTACAAAACTAAGTATGACTATAAATATAAATTTTTATCTTTTAGTTTGATAGTTATTTTATTTAGAGTTAACGGTGAAGGAGCTTCCGGTTACCCGATTTACGGAAAATGTTTCTGAGAAACAGCCTAATTATATGGATGGTCATTAATTTGTTAAGAAACAGAATAAGTTTTAAAAAATCGTTCAAGACAATTTCGAGAAAATCGCGAAAAACAAAACATTCGGAAAAATCTAAAAATAACAAAAGTAAAGTTGTAATTCCGGATATTAAATTTTAATCAAATTCTTAATTTAGAATACAAAGATAGTTAAGACCTCAATTATCAATTTTCATTTATTTAGAACTTTTAGTTTCATGGTTATTTTATTCATCGTTAATGATAAAAGTACTTCCGGTTTCTCGTTTTGCGGAAAATTTTCTGAGAAACTGTCTTAATTATATGAAAGGACATTAAATTTCGAAAAAATCGCGAAAAACAAAAAAATTGTAAAAGTAACGTTACACTTTCGGTTATCCTATTTTAGTAAAATTGTTACGGTCGCGTGCTCAGACGGTTGTAAACTTAAATGCAAAATTATGTTTATATACAACTTTTGGTTTTCAGGATATCGTGTTCACAGACACGTACACGCACGTGCGTACGCGCGCACACACGTATGGGTACGCTACACATACAGACCAATTTCCAAAAGTATGATTTTCGTACTCAGGGGACCCAAAAACATGTATTTCCACTAAAATTTCGACATCAATAATTTTGCACAAAAACAATACTTTTTCTAACCTATATTTCATATAGGTAAGAGAAAGTAAAAAATAGTGCTACCTATAAAAGTACGACAAAGAAACAAACTATACGATTACAAATGCATGCCGATAAATTTACAAACATATAATTTTTATTACAGTATTCCCATAATTTGATAAGATAATGTTATTTTCTTTGGTTCAATGCAATAAATCAAGTTCTTCTCATTTTATTTGTGTGTAAATTTTTAAATTAGTCGTAGTGGAGTGAATAAGCTTCATGTATAGGAATTACTTAGTTCCAAATATAATATAGTTTCTTTTGGTAAGTTAAAATTTGTTATTGAAACCTTAAGCTTTGCTTTAATCTAATCACATTACTCCCAATTTTTTATTATAAAAATTCAATATGTTATTGTAACCTAAAGGATTGAATTGTATAATATCAAACACTGACTGGAGCTTCTGCAGCGATAAAATTAAGGCTAGTATTTATATTTATTTCGCGTTTGTCAAGTAATTTCTTGTTTTCATTACTTCAGTCGATTTAATACCGTGTATTGAGAGATCGTTCTTGATAAAGGGTATTGCAGTAGAATTATTGCGCTATTGCTAGATCGTGTTAAAGTTTTGATTCATTTAGAAAATATTTTATACAAAAACTGTAGGGTTGAAAGTTTCTTAGGTGATGATATTTTCTAATTAATCTGGAAATCTCGGTTAAGGTCAATATAAAAATTTTAAATGCAAATTTCTAGTTATCGTAACTTATACCTGACGTGACGTTTTTAAAGCACTATAATACAATATTTTTCACTAAGTAACTAAAGGCTACAATACAAGCTACCTAGTCGGATTTACACCTCTTAAATATGCATTTGTGTATGTGTTACGGCAAAGATAAGGAAAACCAGGTGGTGCAGCTGATGATAATTTTTGTAGTCTTACAATTAGAAAAAACACATAAAGGAATAATTTATGTTTAGAAAAAGTTTCGCCGTGAACCATAAGGTTATAATATAATCAGACATTTGATAAAGTTAAAATTATGTAATCACAATACTGCTTCACCATCTTACATAAACGACAATATCTGAATCGGTTGTACACTCCGCAAGTACTGCTAAATGTGTGCATTCATTATAATGACTGTTACTGGAAACGCCTTGTCATGCCCACAATTATGCATCAAACAGTTACGCAGCAACCTTGAACTTTCAATACTTCAATATTACCAGTTTTGATAGTGTAGCCATAAAGATGGCAATAAACGTTATCGCTTTTGAATTGATTATTTTAATCATCGCATTATCAAATATATGTATCTTAAAGCCGCAAGTTTTGAAACTAATGTAATTCTAATTATTTGTGAACAAAACTTCTATAGCTGCTCTTAATACACTCACTTCTAGTATTTTGTTCTAACTTCTACTAGCATGTCTTCGACAGTGCTGTTCAGTTCTTTGAATAAATCAATTTAAGCCACGTAGTAAATTTAAAAAATTTCCGATCTCATTATGTTGGAAGATGTCACGCCGGTAACTCCGCATTCTATGATCTGTAGTACTTCAGCTAAATTTGGTCCCTTAAGCGTCAATAGTACGTCAACTAGCGCTAAGAAAAGACAAAATATGCAAAATTGAATATCAAGCGGTGGTCAAACTTTTAACAAAAATGGAAAAACCCAACAAAAACAAAAGATCGTTTTATTACTGTTTACGGCGACCTTTCTTAAAACAGTTTCATTTAAGAAACAGGTTTTTTGAAAACGAATTCCTCTCAAGAAAGTCTATAGATACAATTGTCAAGGGAAACAAAACAAACAGGTAAAGCTGCTCAAGACATAGGAATTAACAGCCAGATGAAATATTTCACAATCTATGGCATTTTGAATTCTGCATAAGCATCTTGGCATGAATAACGTTAATGTAACGTGCACAACGTACACACAACGAAGCTTTCAATGGTTGCTATAGAAGGGTGCGGCTTCAAGGAATTCACTCGCTTCCCATATAGCTCAGACAAGCTTCAGGTGACTATTATCCTTTCTCGAAATTGCAATCGGATTTGCGAGAAGGAAAATTCACGCGATTTTAAAACATTTTGAAGGGAAGGATTTGAACTATTTTTGGAAGGGTTTAGAAATGTTAACAAAGAGATGTAATGAATGTTTTGAAATGTAAATTTTTGATTTACATCCCTTAAATCAGGGTTAGCCCAGAAATTTTTGTAACATAACCAAAGCAATGTTTTGATTCGCGTCACACTCTAGTTAATGTAAATGATTTATCTGTCCCATAGAACCTGTTTTTACAATAAAACTTATTTCAATGAACTTCAAATATGCAATAACGCATTTACTGCAGATGAAACTAAAAGTTTTACTTATTACCATGACTAACGACACCTATTTTTAAGCTCTTATTATTTAAGTAGCAAATAAATAACAATTCAAATTTAACAAAAACGTTCATTAAAAACATAGATAAAATATTAATGATATTACAGCAATCAAAATTTTAAATATAACTGCATTACTTTAAAGTATCCTAAAGTATTATTCATATAATAGTCCAATATTGCAGTTTAAAAAATTAAACTTACTACTCGAATTGATTTTCAATATTTACGCAAGGCAGCCATTATGTTTAAAAAATTAAAATAAACATTTAAATGAAATGGTAGGTGTCTTAAGGATTATAACGGTTAAAATACTATATCTAAATAATCTTCACTTTTGACATAAATAATTACACTAATTATCTTTGTATAATTTTAATTATTTCTACAAAATATTGTTTATCTAATTTATATATTTGAAACCCACGCACTGGTTTTTACTTATATATTTATCTTGATAACTGACCTTTTGTGATTTGGACCTGGGTTATCTCTATCCTTTGATGAAGACTGTCTTCAGTCGATTTCGATTTCTTGATTAACTATACGTGTTAATGCTTACGATTAGTTTAAGTCACATAATGTGGCCACTTATAACAGATTATATGTTAAATTATTGACTTATTTTTCTATTGTGCTTATTTTACGACGACCCTAGCTCACTGATAAAGCACTTCTTTAACAGTGACTTAATGAAAAACACATGATTTTTGGAGTCTTCAAAACTTTTATAAAATTCTACACCATGTCATAATATTGGGATTTTCATTGTAAGTTTCATTAACAACCAATAGAATTTCAATTGTTTGGCTAGCAGCAGAAATTTTCCTTCGTACATCACTTTTATAAATTGTACCTACTTTAGCCTAAGAATTTCTATTTCCGGAATTTATTACTATATAACATGAGCGTTTCCTAGCTTTATGTACATCACTCAGGACTCTTTAAATATAGTACTTTAAAGGAGCTGAAGGTAAAATATGTTTCTTTACAATTATTTTGTAATTCCAAACTTTATATGCAATATTAGATAAATAATTATAAAGCTAATTAGAAATACTACCTTGTTGATGAAAGATTGACTATTAATATGAATTCATTAGCAGCAGTAAAACTGTACAAATTCATGAACAGTAACAAGTATAACGAATTCTATTACGTCACAAGTCAGAAATTAAAGGCGAAAAATGTTCGCATTTTATTTGTTAGTAACTCGGAATCGTTCAAAACTTATGAGTAATTTTTTGATGCAATGTTTGGTACTAGATAAAAATTATGATAGTTAAAATTTCAGGCACCTCCTATTATGATACAACTACATTTATAATATTGTAGTCGATTCAATCAAATTGTGAATTATAAAATCGTAAGTAATCATAGAAAAAATTTCTTTTAAATTCTATTAAATTTAATAATTTAGTGGATTGTAAGTTAACTTTAGCCCCGCTATATAGTCATGCAGACGATTCATCTTCCACATTCTGCATAAGGATAAGTGATGTTTAGTCTTAATACAATCCATAGTGAACTCGTTGGACATAATTTAGAAAAAAACTGTTTTCGGTATTTCTATTGCTTCTTATTTTAAATATATTGTATATCAATCCTTCTTACAATTAATGTACTCTGCAGTACTATGTAGATTTGACCATCCAGAGAGCCGTTCGTCCTCTCAAGTATGTAACGAACCTTGTTGTAACTACATATGTTCCTTGCGTGAAGTTTTAAATATAATTAACGCAAGTATTAAAGCATATAATAATTAAAAAAACCTGAAAGAGTTTAGTGCAAATATTAAAAAACGTTCGTTGACTTCCTTTAATAAATTTGTGTAGCTATATTATTTCTAATTATTTTAATAACATTTTCAATGTAAAACATTTATTTTCTAATGCATATTTACATAGAGAATTGATGGCAACTACGAGTATAAAGCAAGATGAAACAAAAACGAACCTGCATTACAAGTAAATCTATTTCATTGTTTACAACAACCACAGGTAAATACACCGAATGACAAAAAAAAGCGAAATACAAGATAGAATGTTCTATCAAAATTGAAACTTTCTGAAAATATCGGAGATTCTAGTAAACAAGCGATTAAAATTTAGAATTAAAATTTATTGATTTATGTAGTACCAATAAAAACAAGAATTAAGAATAGGTAGTATCTCCACGTATACTCATACGAGTATAACCGACGTCGCATCTCTCAATTAACTTGGGACGCTCATTACATGCTGCCTCAACTTGTTCACTAAGTTCAACCACTGAAACAGGATGTTTAGTCAAATTTTAGATTATTTTACATGTGATATCTCACACACGTTCAATAGATGATAGGTTAGGAGACCTAGGTCATCACATTTACATGTTCCACTTCCAAGAAACCTTGGCGAACTGCTGCAGTGTGAGGTTTGGCGTTATTCTGCTGGAAAATACCATCAGAATGCTGCTGAGGGTATGGAAGAAGTACAGGTTCAAAGCAACATGGATGAATATTAATGGAGAATGACTTCCATGAGGTATAGCACCTTCAATCATAATATTTGAGATTAAACCAGCATAACAAATTTCACAAAGTTTCCCGCTAGCTCTTCTAACCCGTAACCAGTCATCAGATCGCCACAAACAAAAGCGAAATCAATCGGCAATACTGTAGCAGTACTCCACCCCAATCATTTAGAGATTTCCCGGATAGATAGATAGTCTTGCTTCATGCTTCTCAACAATGCGCCCTTTTTCAAATGAGGTCAGTTGTGCAAATTGTGAATTTTGGCGAATACGTAGCGTCTTCAGTTAAGCAATATCAACTGGAATTGTCAAAGAAATTCGCTAACATAGATATTTAAAGAACAAAAAAGAATACGGCAAATTCCTCAAATCAGTAAAGGTTATTTAACGAAATTGCAATCATTTATTGTTACATAAAAGACTAGATTTTGTCAAAGTTTCAAATTTGTGGAATGTTTCCTTCTGGGTGTTTCGTTTTCTAACATTTAGTTTAATACATAATTCAAAAAATTTCAGCTCGTAAGACGCCATCAACAGATAAACGTGTCTGTTTTAGATTGGACAAGAATTTACTGAACAAAGTAAACATTACCTGTAACATTTCTCGTTGAAATCTTTTAAAGTGTAAGAGTGACGCGCAAAATCGATTTGCAACAAATCGCGCGGGCTTTTGTGTTTATAATAAAATTCGGGCAGCTTATACAGATAAGAAATTAATAAAGACGTTAAAAATACAAACGGGAGTGAATTACCTTAAGTTTGTTCAATTTTTACTATTATTAACCAACCTGAATAAAGAAAAATTGGAAAATAATTAGAATATACGAATGATGACATATTGCGCAATAATTGAGAAACTGCTCAAATTAAATAGAGATCGCTTCTAAGATACAAAATAAATATAGAAACACTCTCACAACCACTTTTAACTAATAAGAAAGCATTAATTGAAATTGCACAATATTACGTTATAAAAAAATTGTCTGTCTCCTTGCCAATTAGTGCAAGATTGAACACACAATTATCAATAGCGTTTGTAGAACAAAGAACTAGACTTGACAATTTTGTATAAAAGCACGTCACTTCCAAGCCGAAAGGGAAGTTTTCTGTTTGAACTCATACCGAGAAGTTCTTTGCATAGAATTGCACAGAGAATATATTGCATTAATATATTAAGCTTTACCTATAAGGTTAAGCTGTAATTTGTTAAAGTTAGAAGTGCTTTGCTAATTACAAAGTACGTAAACCGCTTGCCGTAGAATTAATAAAATTCTAATATTAAAACCGCCGAAAGGGCGACTCTCCCTTGTACCGTCCGACTTCCGTCGATTTTATATTCGAGACTGAACTCGTTGATTTGTAGTAGTCCAGCCCTGACTATAAGAGCAAACAAAGCGCCTGAGTTTCGAGTTGATTTTGTAGCGGTAAAAGGGAGCTGTTGTTACATTTATTAATGACGTCGTCAAACACATTTGCATTGCTAGGTAGCGGAAGACTGCTTGACGTCCGTCGCCCGTGATACCTTTTTCGCCGTGTGGCATCGGTCACGAGCGGAATAAGATATCTTTACCTGGACCACCAGATTCCTTACGCGAAGGAACACACTTGCATGCGATGTGACCCCTTGCGCACCTCAAGGAACACTGAACTGAGCGAACTTAGAGTAACAGAAGCACAGCCACGATTTACGGACAGCATGCGTACTCTGTTTTTATCAAATGTGTCGCTAAGAGTTTGTCAAATTAATAATAAGCTTCATCAATATAAAGAATTCCTTTCTTGCATTGGATGTATTCATTAATACTAGTAAATATGTACAAATTGCCGTAGAATATCCTTTTAAATTATTATTTTGCTTAGTATGAACAAATTATGTTTCGAAGGTTTTATTCATGTTATTATTACCGCCGAAATTGTCTATATCGATTCAATATAAATGAATGAAAGTGAAAAGTTCGTTTCGTAAAAGAAGTTGAGACCTTATTCGTGGGTCGCCTCACTTTAATGCATAAGCTCTTCTCTTTAGCATAACCGAAACCCGTTTTCTCTAGGAGAGCCTTAGGACCACCAGTGACCTCTACAGTACCGTTCTGAACCTGCCTACTAGGATGAGATACCCCGGCTGCTAAAATATAAATTAGTTTTATATAAATTAGTATTATAGACAATTAACATGCCCTAAGATTAACACGTGCCTTCGATTTACGCTAAAATATAGAATCATTATTTACAGTTTACTTTAAGAGATTTTCGAACGTTTCTTTTCTGTTCGTAAAATATATTTTGCAGAATATGAAGAGAATTATTTAATGAATGAACAATATTAATTCATTCTAAATTATTGATACGTGTTTTCAAAATATAATTTTTTTCTTAATGCCAAACAAAACGACCCAACGCCTGTTAAGTCAGAAGATCGTGGAGGAAGTGCTTTTTACCTTACTGCCAAAGCGCAATCGTAAAAATTAAATAGTTTCACAATCAGTACGCGATGTTGCACCATCTTGTTAGAAAATTCCATCATCTCATTCAGCAGCGGGTAATTCATATATAAATGGTTTCAAGATTTTTTACAGAGTCTTCTGAAAGCGAATCACTGATATGTATTGGACTGGTGAATATGAGCGATTCATAACTATACAAACGGCTAATTCTTATAGTTTCAGTAAAGTTTAAACATAAAGGTATGGTTTTTAGAAGACCACACTCGCATAGTTTGTGAATTATGTAGTCTTAGATCTGAAACCATGCCTGAAGCTTCTGCTCAGTACATCAATATTATTTAAATAGTCAAGAAACCATTACCAAATTGCCTCCTTTTTTCTAATTAGAAGGCATTTATTCTTGAACTGCAGTGCATTTATTAGGATGCATCTGCAAATCCTGTTTCAGTTACAATTTAATTAATGATGTGAATGTTTTCATCTGTTCTCTTTTTAGTGTAACCATTTCCTTCTTTACGTGTAGCACTGACAACCACTTTAAATAATACAATAGAATTATATAGCGCTCTTTCAAAATGTGCAAACTCTGCCAAGAGGGTTCAATGTAGGAACACTGTAACTCTCCTTGGCGGCCTAAAAAATGTAATCAATGGGACGCCTTAAAATGCTGCCCTACATCCTTATGTTAAAATCTCAAAAACTATTGATCATATAGAAAAACGTTAAGATAAATTTTTAATGGCTTTTAGAACAATAAAAGATGACGTAGTTGTTGTTTCAAAGGGTAACGGGGAGTAATTTCTCTCTTAAAAGCAACAGTTTTAAAAATCATTAAAATTTGTCTAAACTTTCTTCAATATCTTCAAGTTTTTGAAATATTAACACAAGTATATAGAGTTAGCACTTTCTTTGGGGCCCCCTACCCCTTACATATTGAAGATTATCCGTTAAGAGGAGAGTGTGATCTTCTTCCATTGAATCCGTTTACAGGTTCACGAGTTTTAATTTTTTTGAATATACCTGTTTCCGGGATTCCTTATTAACTTGACTTTGAAATTGTAAAAAGACATAGGTCGAAAATATTCACGCTCAATCTCCATCGCTAACAATGGCACAGCGAAATTCAGCCGTGCGCAAACGTCAAGAATATTTATGAAATTTACCAAGTAACCACAAAAATGAGTACTTTAATAATGGCTAGATAAACTTTTTGCATTTACCTACTGTGGTAGTCGTACTTCACTTGTTTCCTAGTCATCTTTGTAGGTAGATTGAGTAGATCCTAAATTTCATAAACCAATAGACATTAATCCCAATCGGATTAGACGTGTTTACACTGTTGCAGTAGAAATTAACCCTAAATTGATTTTTACCAGAATTAAAACTTTAAATTAAAAACTAAAGTACCTCGGGCATGCGATGAGCCTTAAATCTTTAAGGTGTAGGCTTAAAATTTAGATTAAGGTATATAAACAATAACAATTCATAAATATACGTAATCCGATGAACACCACAAATGTCTGTACATAAAGTAAGCAGGTTTATTACTGTTCACCCAAGCAGATGCATGTTATTGTTTAACACAAAATTTACGATAATACGTATTTACTAAATTAATAATAAATATAAACTTATAAATTTACAACATGCTGAGCTCCTATAGAAGTTAAAAGTTTCTTTCTGCAAATGTTTTACACGTATCAAGAACGGGAATACCTTAATTTGAAATTCTTTAAATGAATGCTAAACCCATTTACTATCAAAATAATAAGTATTGGTGGTTCACTTCAAACCTTGTATTTCAAAAATTAATTAACCGAGTTAGATCATGCCAAATCTATTTTGATAATAGTTAAGTTTTGTATAACTGTGCTGAATTTCAAAATTTTTAAAATTTGTATTCGCTGGTAAATGTAAAATATGTTCTAAAAAATGTGTTTTTCATTGATATTTTTAGAATGTAAAACTTCAAAGATTAATTTAACAAAAACTATTCATTCAAAGCGGCTTATACTTGGATATGTAATTAATTGGGCATTATTATATAGTTATAACAAATTATAATGCTATTGGGTTATTAATAACGAAATTACAAACTATCACTACGAACAACTCAATTTCGCACAATTGAAGAGATATTCAAAATATTCTTTCTATTCATTATATAGGTAGAGAAATTAACACGTAAGAAGAAAATATCTACTTAAAAGAAAAATTGTGAAGACCTGTAGAGATAAAAAAGTTTATGCGAAAGAGCG
>JAHWXV010658792.1:0-12580 GCA_024586415.1 Phrixothrix hirtus
GTTAGTGTATGTGTGCATGCAGTGGTTGTGAAGGTGGAGGTTTGTTAGTGGTTTTGCCTACCCCGTTAAGGGAATGGCGTGATAGGTAGTAGTAGTAGTAATAAGTTTTACATCCCAGCCAAGCAATGAATTGCAAGGCCGGATTTTCTGTGAATGATTACTGGAACAAAACAATCAAGATCCAAAACTTATTAATTCGATATTATAGTCTGATGAGTTACTTTTTACCAGAGATGGTATTAATAACTACCACAATGATAGCAACTGGTCATTAGATAATCCACATGCAGTGAGAATTGAATCATTTCAACGCAATTGTTTTATCGCCATTTACTGTGATATTTTAAACAGATTTTGCCACAACCTTTAAATGCCGATTTACGTTTGGAATTGTTAGAAAATTAAGTTTAAAACTTTTTGGATGTTCTTCTAAATATATAGGACCAGCATGATGGTACACCACCACATACATCTTGGTGGAAATGTAGTTAGGTGGCTGAATCAAAATTTTGGTCATTGGTGAATAAGCAGAAATTTTTCAGTTGGTTGACTCACAAGTTACCTAGATCTTAACCTTCTGACTACCATTTGTGGGAAGAATTGTAACAATTAGTCTATGCAGTGAAACACTAGCATAGACAATACAGTAAAACAGCAAATTTTATAGAAATTGACAACTCATTGTCGTTGTCATTGTCCGCGAAGATGGTGCTTTTTTTGAATATGTTCTTGCATAGTTTGTTTCAAACACAATAAAATAAAGTTTAAAAGATAACTTTATTAAATTCCTTTCAGCAATGTTCAAACTCAAATATCTTGTAAAAACGCAAAAGTCCGAGAACTTTAATCTTTGCTTTTGTTTTAAAATTTAGAACTGTATATGAAGTTTCATTTTTCGCCTCGAGTTACCAAATACCCTGTACACAGGCTGTAACTAAAGTAAGGTAATAAACTTCATGGGAATAATTGCGGTATGTTATATGACTTTTCTTTCTAAACTGCTTTATTAACGACACAGGACATTAAAAGTTTCAAAAGAAAACGTTTTTCCTTTAATATTTTGAAAACTTGAAATATGGTACACAGTTCTCACTAGACGTCGTTCACAAGTTTCCGTCCACAATGATGAATTTTGTAATCTATCGGTAGAGATCTGAGGTTGTTACTGCATATTTTTAAATAGAATTTTTATGCGACTGGCTATTGCATATTTAAGAGTATTTTTAAGTTTTTCCTCACTTTAGAACAAAAAAGTATTCTTCAATTTTTTCATACGGGCAATCGTCTTTCAGTTGTTTCAGAACGCAACATTGAAAAGTTTGGTCGAAAGTACTTCCTCTCTCATATAGGATAACTGAAACCTCGTTTCATTTAGCCCTTAGGTCGCTATAGCACCAAGGTGGCAATGGCAAGCCAGTACTAATTTTAACGTACATCCAACCAGGTTGTCAAGTGAAAATGTGACTAGCATCGCTACTAGCGTAACATCGACGCCTTCCGTTTTTATTGTTTGCTTCTCAAAACCGTGTCAAATTAAAAGGAAAGTCCAGTCGTGTACTTACGTCGTGCGTATGCGATCATCGCTATTATCTTTCTAACGTCTATTTTGAATCTATTGCTCGCCGTTCGGCTAACGTCAATGTTAGCAGGTTTCTTGGCACTTTTCCTGGCCTATTTATTACCCTAATCAAATATAGGCAGGACCTGTGTAATTCTGAAACCAGCAAAGAAATTAGGTATATTATATCGAATTAATAGTAGGATACAGGGTAAAAAATTAAAGAAAAGTTATTTTAAAACCAAGAAATGATTTAAAAATGTTATTTTTTTCTTTCTCAAGGTAACATCTATAAAGTAAACGAATCAACATAACGAGCTAGTTCAAGAAATATACAACAAATCCTAAATCTGTTTCCTCGCAAATTTCAAGCTCAAACTCCATATCAACATGTCTTGTAAGTCTATTATGTACGTATTCTATCTGACTGAATCTTTTGATTTGCGCCATAGCTTATATTTAGTAACTTAAAGAAAACCGATTATAATTGTATTCATAAATTAACCACTCAATAAATGGACAATGCTAAATACTTTGGCACTTTTTACAAGTGATAAAAATTATTATAGACGTGGTCTTGGCATAAAAGAAAAGATCGATTAAGCTATTATAACACAAAGTGAATGGTTGGATCCGGTAGAATACATACAGAATGAAATTACAAAACAAGTTGCCTATCAATTTTGTGCTTTAAATTGTTCAGGAACAAATTCAACTGTTTCAATTTTATAGGTCTTGGGACAATCAAAAATAAAATTTTTAAATATTTCTTGGTCATAACATAATTTTTCCTTAATTTTTTTACACTGAGTTTATACAAAAATATGTTTTTATGATGTAGCTCCCTACTATTAATATAGTAGAATGTTCGTCCATCTAGTATATTGATTGTGTTTAATTAAATTAACATGAAATAATAATCAATTAACTGTGTAATTTTTTATTATTCAAATTTTAGTATTCCCCAATTATTGAAAAAAATAATTTGAAATTAAATAATTTGTAAAATTCTAAGTGTCTCAAAACGTTTTCGATTATGTACGAGAATGAAATAATATTTAAGACTCGTAAATTACGATCAGTGTGACAAAATTATTAAAAGGTTCATCTCCTAAGAATGTCACAGCCAAATAAAATCAGTGGATAACTAACTAGTAGTAATTAATTATAGTTTTTTCATTGTTAAATAAATTTCGACGAATAAAAGCAGGATTAGTTGATTTTGAAGTCGATTTTATTCTGGATGTAAGTTATGTATATTGTAACTAAGGTAGCTGTGGTTTGAAAATTTTTATTTTCTATTAATTATTGTAAATAATGGTGGTAATAATTATTATCTAAATTATTCCTAATTTTTGGTTTAATACATGTATGTACATCAGTACATCAGATATGCATAAAACCAAAAATTAATAATAAATCAAATATTAATTGCCACCATTATTTGCAATAATTAATAGAAAATAAAATTTTCAAACCACAGCTACTTTACTTATAATATACCGGGTAGCCCACCTCAAACGATCTGTACTTAATAACTTGAAAATGGTTTTTGTCATCTTTTTCAGTAGTTTGACTTGAGTTTTAAATGCTTTTACTCTACTCAATTCAATCCCACCAAACAACTTCAAAATCTTAAATTGCAAGATACCTTATGTGGCACATCAAATAAAATCTGCTAAAAACACTACATATAACGAACTTGAATATTATAAACGTTTTGTTCGCTATAAAAGATCATTCACTAAAACAGAACTGTAAAAAAATAAACATTTGTAAATAAATATAAACTTTAATATCATTTATTTATTAACATAAAATTTAAATAAAAAAGTAAGAAATATTTTAATATATAATAATGAACATACATACATATTGTGTACATACGTAAACTGCGTCCACGTTAAAGCTGCGTACGATGTAGACAAACAAGAAGCTTGCGTGACGTCATATTTTGTGTGCCTCATATTTACATAAGAGCAACTTTGCAATATACGTTCAGTTGTCACTGAATTATGTTACAGAGTGGTCGAAAAGAGCTAAGAACCGTGCCTGTTGATTGCTATTTATTTGTAATTCCTATAAAAATTCAGTCAGTTTTAAACAAATTGATGTGTGCGCTTTTATGCGAAATGCAAATATTAAAACAATGTTCCGTAAACTGCCACACTTACTTACCATACTTACCTTCAAGGGTGCAGCGAATTTATGTTTGTTTGCATATTTACATCTTTACAAATTTAACTTGAACGTACTTTAGATAACGTGTATTCTAATTTTCAAACTAACATAAATGTCATAAATTAAGCGAAAACGGTTAATTACGAAATATTAAAAAATGCATACTCGTATAATATATATTTTTGAGAATGACCTTTTGAATTTCAGAGTGCAATTGCTTCTATGCCTACAATTCGCTTGAATAATTCGGAATTAATCTAATTGAAATAATAAATTCACTTCTCTTGTACATGGATTAGTTTTGACAATAATAAATCATACTGCACAACTAAAGTTCGTTAAAAAAGGCTAAAAACTTAAATTTTTACTAACAATAATATTCGTTATCGCCGACCATTCGTTATAAATATCTTCGCTAAAAGCGATCATTGAATGTATGTTACTTTATATAAATTAGTCCAGAATTGAAATTTAGTGCGTTATAGACGATTGTTTGTTATAATATGGCTTTGGTATACCGAAATTATGCAAAAAGAAACGTTGACATTTAAAAACTTTTATAAAACGTATAAATCTTATCACGTTTGTTTGAGAAATCCCTTGGCGATTAATTACTACTAGAGGTTTTCACTGTAAAATGTATACAAAAAACGAGAAAGGTATGATTTTCATTTTTGTTGCTCAAAATGAATGATCGACTAGATCACCGAATGATGCTTCTCTGCAAAATTTCACCTGCCAATCTCATAGGCTTCGAAAAAATTTCAAGGGAGTGTCGACCAATTCCGTAAGAAGTGTTTTTAAATTTTCACGTAGAGTTTCATAACAGATTGTACCATTGCCTAGGTGTAAAAGGCGTTTATTTTAAGAATTTGTTATAACTTTTCACAGTTAGTTTTTCCTGGTTAAATATTTAGGTAACACTGTAGAAATTAACCCTTTTAACTTTAAAACCGTTAACTAAAATGCCGATTTATTTACACAAATATACCATTTTTTTACCAGATTTTATTTGACGTGCCACATGAGGGGTGTTGCTATTTAAGATTTTGAAGTTAGCAGTGGTGGATATGAATTGAGCAAAGTAAAAAAATTAAAACAAGTCAAAGATCCCCTTAGTACTGAAAAAGATGGCGAATATCGCATCGGCTTCAACATCAACTAATCATCTTTTTATACGTCGAACTTTATTTAACAGATACATTGTCAAGTGGAAAAAACTATAATTAATTAGTACTAGTCATCCACTGATTTTATTTTACTTTATATTAATTTTAGAACATAAAGCATTCAGTAATTTATCCTACTGATGATTTACGAGTCTTAAATATTATTGTTTTTCGGGTATAATCGAAAACGTTTTGTGACTCAGAATTTTAACAATCAATTAATTTTAAACAATTTTTTTTTAATAATTGGGGAAGACTTAAATTTGAATAATAAAATGTTACAGTCATTTGGTTATTATTTCACGTCGATATAGTAGAATGTACCTAATTCTTTTACTGTTTCCAAATTACGTATTTGAACAAAGTGTCTGATTGGGATACTAAATCAAGCCTTAATCGGCCTTTCCTTTTTCGCCAATATCTCGCAAAAATGCCAAAGTATTTAGCAATATTTATTTATTTAGTGCTTCTTTTATAATTATATTTACAATTAGGAGATAGGCAACTTCAACACCTAACATCTGTTCAGTTAATGAATACAGTCTTAAATGTTCGTGTTCTTTGTAGATGTGTAACTGCTCACGTCGGCTTAATATGACTCGAAGAGTGTAATTTAAAGAAAGTAATTATGAGAACAATTTTTATGAAATAATTTATTCTATTAAAAAAATAATAGTGTAATAATCGAATCAGTGGAGTAATACAAAAGTTACCAAGAATAAAGATACTACGACTCTGTCTTAGACCAATTAATTCGGTTTGTTCATTTACAATGGTTTATGCACCAATGCTTTCATATTGTAAGTACATTTTAGTCCTAAGTTTAAATTTTTTGACATATACTCGTATGAATATTGAGACCGCTTTATTAACTAATTGAACGAAATACTTAAAAAACGCTCTTCGACACATTTTTCCCATATTTTCCACGGTGACGTTGTTTTTCATAACTTAGTAAGAATTTCAGGTCGAAACATTCAAAAATAATAAAATAAGTACGCGAATTAGAGCGTAATTGATCATTTGAGCCAACCATTCCCTCGGGTTTCATTTTTTCTCCGGCTGCTGAGTCTATTGAGGTATTATGATACAACGTAGACGAAAGAATTATTGCCTGTGGACTTTGCCGGTACATACTACACAAGAGTTATTTAGTTATTTACAGTACAGTACTTCGAGACATAAATTCATCCGGGATTTCCATTCTAGATGTTTTATTCACGTCAACTAAGATTAATTTATTGTTTAACCAAAGATTAATGATATATAACGCCAAAAAACCTCCGTTCTTTGGTAAATAACACCTGGACATATAAACCGGAGAGCAACTAGAAATGAGTGTATAGTCGCATACAATTAGAGATGCGTGTGTTACGATTTGTTTCAATTTAGTCAAATTTTTTAGGCTTTTAGTTAACAAATGTCAGATAACATTTACTTGGTCGGCACAGTTTTAAAGCAAATTACTGGTTCCGTACAAAAAGCAGGAAAAAATTTTGGTGACTGCTAGATCATCGGTAAAATATATATTGAGTACACTCAAGAGCCCTTTAACTCAGTAGTACACTTGTATTCCTTTCTAATTTAATGGCATTGCCGAGTCATCCCTCTATATATGTCCCTACGCTTTGTATCTACAACGAAAAAACCAAAGGTACACTCGTGTACCAATTGTGTAGTGTAATATTTCTTCTGCTTCCTGTTATAGGCCGATGAAGAATTTTATAATTTCTCGAAGCCCATCAGATGGTCCGTATTAGCAGCAACAATTGCAAATACTTGGTTTGTTTGTTAAAAATTGTCTGAAAGAAGAGTGCCCCGAAAAGGAATAAGTTATTCATCAACTTCCAGGTTTTCTGCAGTAATATTTGCTTTTTCAAATTTTTCCCAATAGGTGTGATAGTCACGGACAACATTTCATTTATCTAGCTTATTACGCTCTTCCCACCGGTAATATTGTCTAAACGCAAACAAATCGGAAGTCACGGTTAACTAAAACATAGCAGAGCCATCTTTATCTCACAGATCTTTAAAATTAACGTGTTTATGCTTTATAAATACTAGCAACAAAATCCTAATTTCATCTTTGTCAGTCACCTTTTCATCTCGATCACGGCTGAATCTATTTTTTATCTTTTAGAATACAATTTAGCATTACATGCGATCAGTTTATATATTTCAATAGATCAAAATTGAGAACGCTGGTAACTGCGTATTGAATTTTCTAAAATTACCGTAAGCTCCTAGACGATGCGAAACTATATTCTACTTGCGTGTTCGGTCAATTTTTTTAGAAATTTAGAAGATTTTTCTCAAATGGATTAGGAAAATTTTAGCATATTTTTTTTTATAATATATTTAACACTTTAGAGAATAATACAAGTGTATTAGGAATTATAGAAATACATTTTTTTCGATTTTAGAAATTTGTTTGAAAATTACACTCGCGCTAATTTGTTTGGCGAAAGAGGAAATTTGTGATAATCACTATACGCGTGTTATATTTGTTACGATTATTTAATGAAGAAAAAATGAATATACTAAGTGACATAAAAATTTGAACACTCAGTAATAATGATTTTATTTCGTAATATTTTTTATTCTTGTTTATCATGATATAAGCAAACTTTGGAAGTACTTCAGCGTAAGGTAGAAGTAGTCTGAAATGGGATGTCAATCACCTAATTAGAACCATGCCTAAATGGAATAATGAATGTGTAACACACTACAACGTATCATCCCGTTATTAAAGTTAGGTTATATTGATTTTAAATTTTAATCTTGCTTACTAAGGCCTCTTAAGTATTTGTACAAAATGTACTAAAATAAAATCATGATTATCGGGTGTCCGGATTTCTATGTTCCTTAGTATGTAAAGTGGCAGTGACATTTATTTAATTATATTTCATATTTCGTAACCATGAAAACAAAGTCATATATTGGTTCTTCAGTATTAACAAAAACGAACTACAAGGTCAAAAACAAAAACTTCTATTGAACCAAATACCGAAATACAACGCGGCAATTGTGTATACAGGGTGATTTTAAGATGTACCGACAAACTTGGACCATACACGAATGAACTATAAATATATAACGCAGTTGTTAGTCATTCTAAAATGCAACGTGTACTGTAACCATAAACCAGAGGTGTTCATTTCAGTAAAGGGCGCGTTCGTTTACAGGTATTTTTGTTTTTTGTGTCTCATATCATCAATCACTGACAGTTCCAATTTTTCGTTATATAAGCATATTAATTTTCAGTTTTGTGTATATATTAATCCAATTCCAATTAATTTTAAGTTGAGCATTGTGTTTCTGTAAATAATGGATAGATTAACTAATATCGAAATACTTCTTGTAAAAAGGCAAGTGTTTCTTTATTTTTTATAAACTTTAAACAAGGAAATATCAAAATTGTGTTACTTATAAAAATTTGGATATGGTTTATAGTGTAGTTAAATATATTTAAAATTAAATGTTAAATTTTTCGCTACAAATGAATGAAAATGTAAGTCATTGATATGAATGACCGATATTGGAATAGCTTAATGTACGCACGAAGTAGACATATATTTTGTAATTTGATATTAAATAAAATAACAATTCATTCATTTGCGACACGTAAAATTTGTTTAGGCGTATTTATTCGTATTGACATTTTCCTGCAGTTCTCAAAAGTCGGCATATTCAGTTTTTTCAAAAAGTGTACTATTTTATGGGATTTTGTTGTTAATGGATGCGGTTAGGCCTCTATAGTACTGTATTAAAGTTTGCCGGTGGGTTTTAAAATCACCCTGCATAGCTACCGAATCATAACAATAACACGATAAACAAACTAGGAAAAGTTTGTCCATATTCACCTAATTTTTCCTTTCCTTGTTTTTTTAAAGAATTTTAAGAATTTTGGTATGTTCAGAGATAATTTAGTGTATGTTTTAGATAATTGGGAATTTTAGGAGCTGTGAGAAGTCTGTTGGCTTTATATAAATAGTACACCAACTTTATCCTCGCTGCGGACTAAGAATTGGTGTCCTTTACGCTTTCTACCAGGCAGTCTTTGTCGGTCGCTTCTGATAATTCAATTTTCCACCAGAAGGTTCCAATGGTTCCTCTGCATAAAGTTGTTTATCTATAATAAATGATCTCGACGTCCTGTAGAAAATGTCAAAATTTTGGTGCATAAAAATTAATATAGAACTACAAAAAGTATATAAGGTTTAAGATATAAAACAAAATCTATAAAAAACTGCGTGACAATTATTAGAATGATGAAAAGCTGTGTTTATTTGAAACTATTTTCATCAGTTGGTTTTCACGGCATAAAAATTGTACTCACTCGCATTATATCTAACACTAAAACTTTGCTGAACTTAACTACTCAAGTCGGCTCAAATGGTAAAGTCTGCAAAATGAAATTACTCGGGTTAGGCCAAATTATCCCTGTAGAACAAATTGCACTTTCAATTATATTTTAAGCAACAATGACCAAATGAGGACGCGAAGCTCTGTAAATATTTCATCAAATCATAATGATCCTATGCGAATAATTAAGTTACAAGATATGCGCAAACTGTCATCCAGCTGAGTTAATACATTTACCTTTGCACTCGTTCTTAATAAAGTGTTTTTGAAAGGAATTTTACGTGCCACGAAGTTTGTATTTAATTTTAGTTACACCCTATATGTTGCTTGACACAGCGGCGATCGAGTACGGATTTCCCTAAAAGATTTTTTCAAATTTTTTGTCCATAAAAATGCGATTATTAAAGAGTGCCCAAAAAATTACCTATTGTTTCTCAACTCAAATCTTGCAATTTTACAGTTAATGTAGGTTTCAATGCTTTGTGTTCTTAGTTATTTAGTGCTATTTTTATTTAAAAAAATATCTGCAACGAGAAGTAAATAGATTTCGACAGGTAAATTTTTTGGACAAATAATTTGGATACCGTTCCCGTTATGAATGGTACTAGATTTATTAAATAGGTCAAATCAAAAGTAGTTCGAGATTAATTCGGAATATATTAAAAGTTTTTAGAATTGATTACATGTTAAACATGAACTTTTTGATACTGTTGAGGTACCGAGGATTATTTTGAATGAAATATTCAATCTTGCTAATTTGCTTAATAATTATATGCTCTTATTGCATTATTGAAAAGGTATGAAATTTAATATTGTTGTACTTAGAGATCTGGAAAATTTGCGAAAATTTGTACATAATGAAATAAACCGGAACTTATAAATTTCGCTGACGTGATTAGTTTACAAAATATTGACTTTAAGGGCGTTTCGGCGAGCATTCTGTAAAACGTAATTTGTAAAAATGTGATAAACAAACTTGATTTGTTTAATAAAATACATACCTAACTACCAATATTTATAAAATACATTTAATAGATGAAAATTATTCGGAGAGTTTCCGAATTTCTCAGCGCTGCACTTAAATACAAGTTATACCTATAATATTAAAGAAAGAAACATATGACATTTATCGTACATATTTCTATCCATGTAATTTTGTTTTTTCATTATTGCGGTCCTAAAAGTAAAACTCACGAATAAAACAACATCCTTTCGATAACTTTGTCTCATTCCAGTGGGCTTTCCAGTTTTTCACTCGTTGTCACTAGATATATACATTATATAACAGGGTTTTTTCTATCTTCTCATATACCTACATATATGTATGTCTATTATATAATGTGTCTAATTCAATGTGGTAGTTTTTATTGTCTCTATATATTTATATATTTCACAAGGGTTCTAATTTATTAAGTTTTCCTTACTTAAAGGTACATTTTAGTAGCCACGAATTTAATATTTAACAATTTTCAAAATTTAATCAACTCAAATCACTTTGGTATGTAAAAGTATGTCTTTTTAATAAAATTGCGTAGCGTCATTTGCAGCGGTACCAAAAGGAACAGAGTTTTGGACTAAATATTTTCTTACATTTTAAAATATGTCGCATCATTCGAATAACCCTGATATATACCACTCTGTAAGGTTTTCCCATGTATTTTAGTTTTTATGTTTAAGTACTTATAATAATTAGTTTTAAAATTACTAACTCTTTTAATATTACATATTTTACCACGTTACTAGTCAAATAAGTAAACAAATATTATTTTTATAAAAAAAACTTATAAAAACACTAGTTTTTAAACATTTTTAAAGCTCATTTAATAGATAGATAATTTGTATATCAAATATAGGTATATCTGCAAAACTTTTAAATTTACAATACAAATTTTATAGTGATGAAATATAATTGTTAGTAACTAATTGTTAAAAATGTAGGCAAAATCATGCCATTATTGTTACCGTCGTTTATTGTTATACATAAATATTACGTCCAGAGAATATAACCACCGAATTTAAACTAGTGAAGATAACGCATATCAACATACAAGGGTTGTAAGTGAAATGACACGTATGCATGAAATTGTCTGGTACTATGTAAAAGTTAAAAAAATACTGGAATTATATTTTCAAATTGTAATGATAAAATTAGTTTGATAAAATGTATTTATAGGTAAGAAATTCTTTAAAATATCTTATAAATGTATGCTATGTATCCAATAAAACTCTGACAAAAATAAACGGAATATGTATTTTAAAAACAATTAATGTCAGAGTTTTTAATTAATTTCGATGTATTTTGTTATAAATGCCAAGAAACTTGGCTTCATGTATACTCCCAAAAATTCTTGTTTATAGGGTGCTTATAAAGATTTTGTGATGTCTCAAGTATTCTATTAAAATTTATTCTTAAATTAAAATAAAAATCATAAAATTCTATATATTTTTTATACCTTTCCTTTATTCTATTTAGTTAATTAAGACAATCATCAAAACGGTATCTACTAAGTCCATGAAGCTGTGGTGTTGGGACGCAACAAAAGGAGTCTAAAACCTCTCGAGAAAAACGTTACAGAGTCTAAAATCTATTTTACTTACTAATTAAATTTTAGAAATTAAAATGCTTTAGGAGAAGATGAAGTAATGCCATCACGCCTACGGCAAATCTAAAAGAGCATTTCATTTGGGAAATAACAATCGTGATTTTTTTTAAATCGGTACCAAATGGCGAGATTACCCACTAAAATCATGAAAAATTATCATGTTGAGGTAAAGATAACAGTACAACTCGGTACCGTACTGTAGAAAACTCGGCACTGGACAACTTCGCGCCGCCGTGATAACTTGGCACCAGATGACCCGACACCGGGATAACACGGCTACAAACATATGTACTGTGGATAACAACGTACCTGAAAAATATTGCAATGTACACTACTACTCACGGGAGTTTGGACACTTACGTAAATTTCGTAAAATGGTTGAAAACTAGTAATAATATTATTAAATCAGGGAAATTGCATTACCTATCACCCAATACAGTTTGATATATCTCTAAATATTATTTAGAATTATGAATAATGTTTAAAACTATTGAATTGTTCAACAGTATTTAATTCCTTCTGCGAAAAGTAAATCTCTATAATCGTACCGGAAATTTACCTTGAAGACGTAAGGGTCCTAATCGTTCCGAGAATCTACCTAACGGGAGAGAGGATCTTTTATGATGCTCCTAACAATCATTCTTGCTATTGTTACTATCTCAGTTTGTCTGTATACGTGAAACTGTTGTTACACAAATAATTCT
>JAHWXV010658809.1:0-10515 GCA_024586415.1 Phrixothrix hirtus
ATATTTATTGTAGAATTCGTATACTGAAAATTTCAAATTGTTATTGAATTGATCAGTTTCTTAAATCTTGAATTTTATGTGCATTATTGCATCATTTCTGTAACAATACGTTATGCAATGTCAAAATTCATTCATTTATTTGTTATAAAGTTTATTTCTTCCAATGTTTATATTTTTATTTAATTTATTTTGAATATTACCTGGTCATAAATTTCTAAAACGTCAGTTTTACACGCCAAGCTGATAAGGAGTCATTTGTTTAAACGACGTGTTGGCGCTCAACTTTTTTAAACTCACTCATCATTCCCTAATTTCTTATCTCATCGCCAGAGCTAGCAAAATTACTTGGGTTCAGTAGGAAATAACACCCTTTCCTAGATGTTTGCACCTTTTGTGTAAAAAAACTCAAATATTTGTTGCAAATACAGTAATTGAACTGTCGTTGAAATTTTCGTTTGCAAATGAAAGTTTAACGCCACACCTTGTATATATAACTTACTAAAAATTTACACAATTTTACGATGAATTCTATTTTTATAATTTATGTAAACGCACCCAAAATACAACTGTGCGAAAGTAAAAGTTGAGCAAAACAATTTATTTTAATTTACAAACCTCTTAATCAGTTACTTTAAATTTTGAATTAATTTTAATCGAAGAGAATATGACCATAAAAGGTAGCGGTAAACATTACTTGTGCGATTTATTCAAAGTGGAATTCTAAAATTATGTTAGCTAATTATGCTGTCCAATACATTATGTTTAAACTAATGAATTTTCATTCCCATGATAATTTAGCATTGCGTTATTTTTAAAGTATAAAGGACATCCATTAGTAACATGCTTTTCAGTTATCGCAAAAAGTTGAACTTCAAACTTTTGTCAGCATATGCGGATTGAAGCGTATGACGGCTAACAAAGACAGACTAACGTGGGCTCCGAATGAAAGCAACCACGACGACATCAGCCTATGTGGCTTGCCAGATATAGCCCTTTTCTTTTGCAGGCCAACGATTTATTGCACCTTGAGGGAACTATACAAGTTCATATCGCCAAGAATAATTTCCCTTGTTAATTAGGTTTTCCAACAAGAAAGCGGCAGATGATGACAAATAGGACTTTCTTCTAACTTTTATGAAATCAGAACAATCATGCTTATGATGTCCCACCGGTACTTGTTGCTAGAGTTAATGATGGAAATTAATTGAGATTTAAACAAACTGAATCAAACTTATCCGTGACAGTGTAACACGGCACGATACAACCAAAAGAAAATAAACTAACAAACAATGTAACACACCATGATTAGAAATTTAGTACGGAGTCTTAGATAACAGTCTTCAACCAACCGCCTTCTAATACTGACACTCAAATTCGTATCGCATTTGCGGCACCTTTATCTGAATGCTCGAAAAACACAGGGGCGCATTTAGTTGAAATGTTAAATTCATATTTTTATTTTACAACCAAATTTATGGATTTCACATCGAAATACCGAAAAATTCAGAGGCGCAAATTAGTTAATTCAACTTGGAATATTGAAATTCATTAAACTACCACTGATTAAAAAAGAACATTGCATGGTAATTAAACTTCTCTAAAAATACCTTTTCTTGTATAAAAACATTGCAAGAAACCACATTGATATCATGCTGCTTCAAGTATAAGGTTACAGCTATATGACATCAATGTGGAGTCTCATTTATAAAATATATATAAAAGTCATGGCATCCAGATTCTTATTTGGTACACACGACTGTAGCAATGTGTAAGACTCCATAGTGGGTCTGCACAGCTATAACATAAACTTGACCAAGACTTCATGTGAGTACCTCATGCCAGTCAACGCCTAAAAAAATTTAATACCTTTTTCTTCAACAACAACTTTCAATGCAATAATTATTCTTGATCAGAGATTGCCGTGATAAATAATTACTATAATAAATAATCTGTCACTAATTTGGTTTGTTATTTTGCATTGCCCGTTTGAAATAAATAAAGTTTGGAATATTAGTAATGTTCTAATTAATGTAACATTTCATATTCATAGAGTAATACAGCAACAATGAAAAGTTGATGTACTACATATTGTGTTACAGAAATTCAGTGGAAGTTACACACACGTATGAAAATCGACAGCCTGGGATTCAGATGTTTAAAAGGTTAGCTTCCAGGAACATGGATCGTTTGTTCAACTTGCTATAAGGTCTTAACGGTATATTCTTAATAACGCTGTAATTACAGCATTAAGGTAGAGACACACATCACCGGGCCGTGCCCGGGCGGAGCAATACCGTCACCCGGCGGTGTCTCGCTCAGGTGATCTAGTAACCACACCTATCCGGAGCCCGTCCGTATCTTGTCCTTGCACAATAGGTTGAACCATACAAAAAATCAAACTTTTGTTAGTTGATTCCGTTAAACAATATAATAATATAATATGCTATTAAGGATTTAGTTTGGTCAAAACATAAAAATAATTTTCACTTAACTTTTGCCTCCTACAATTGTCTTCCACAGTTCTTTTTTGTGTTCTACATTTCCGTATTTTTCACACTTACTTTGTATGCAGAAATTCTCTCAATTGCGATATAACTCGTTTAAAAACAGGCTGTAATCTGTAACCGTGTCCGGACCGTCACTGTCAAAAAATAAACGAAAGCACTCTCGCATGGTCCTGACACAATCTGGAAACAGCGCACGGCCACGCCACGGGTATGTGTAAACGCTCTCATTTAATTTAATTGTGCGATGTTTTTACCGAGTGACGGCCGTCCTCCGGTTCTGACACAGCCTTGTGATGTGTGTCTCTACCTTTACAATCAGTTACCAAACATATGATCATATCAACTCCGTAAATTGAACGAAATCTATTTCACATTTAATTTTAAAACTACACAAATATCCCCCATATAAATATTGCGAAGATCTTAGACCAGGCGATAACCAGCATCTAGAATTCTGAAAATGGTAGATACACTAGAAAATGTCATAGCAACCCAATTTTTCCAGAAAAAGTGTTTAGGTCAGATGAAACCCGATTTATTAATGACAGTTTATTTAATAGACATAACTCGCAATATTGGACCAGTGAAAACCACCGTTTGTTTCGAGAATCTAGTCTTGAATATCGCCTTTGTTTTGATATATGGTGCGGGATATTGAACAGAATTCTAATAGGGCAATACTTTTCGAATAATTACTGAGATCAGAAACCTATCTTCAGTTAATAAATATAAATGTGGAAGATGTATTAGAAAATATACCTTTGCCAGAAATACGTGATTGGTTCCATCAGGATGGAGCACTAGCTAACCTTCAAGAATTTTGAATGGTTATTTAGATATGTTTCCCAAATTGATGGATTGCAGCTTATGAACATATAACTTGGCCAGCCAGACCCCTGACTTAACGCCTCTCGATTTCTTTCTTTAGGTATACATGATAAGCATAGTTATTTAGCGGAGCTATATATTTCTTTAGGTATACATGATAAGCATAGTTATTTAGCGGAGCTATAATTATATTGCAGAACTTTGAGAAATACTACTACAAGCATTTAGAAGTAACTCGTCTTGTATGTTACAAAGAGCAGTAGGCTCAACTATCAGAAGATGTTACCTTTACCTGAAAAATATTGGGCATTTATTTGAACAACTTTTATAACTCACTTTACTTTTAATGAAATTTGTTTATTTCAACTAGAGGACTGTCACTTCGTATGCCTGTTGTAATCGATATTGTGTTCCGATGGCATCTATCCACCAGCAAAAGAATCGGTGCTATTCAGAATTAACAAGTTGTACATAAAACACGTCATTGTCAACGTTATTTAACATAAATTCTGTATTCAAAATCAACAAAACTTCTGCTTTAATGGAAGTTAGTTGATCAAACCTATTGTTTACACAACAATACGCATTAACAATTGTTATTACTAATTTGTCATAAGTTGTGAAAAATAAACTTTTAAATTTTGTTTAAGGAAAAGCAACAAATTTTATAGGGTTGTTATGCATCATTCAAAAGAAACAAAAATGCGCATTTAACTGGGACATAATTAAAAATAGTACCCGTAAGAGAAACAATGCGTAGTACATACAACTTGAATACAAAGAATGACAATAAAAGTAATTATATTGCCATGTTCAGCTTCAAAAAGTGTGTTAATAAGATGCAAATGTGAAAAGCATAAATTTAGGTTTTTCGGGAATAACTTAAGAACAAATTCAGTTATAAAAATTTTGGAGTGACATTTAAACTTGGCATATAATCCTACAAAACTTTCGCCATTTTACTAAAACTATATCTTTTATAGTTGCCAAGGTCTTCATGTTGGTCATGTCAAAGTTATACGCTAGATATATATATATATATATACATAAATTCTACCTAAAATTAACGAATTTAGTCATCAACAAACCTAATCAAGCATTAACTTATTTAATTTTGCTTAAAATCCTATAATTTTATTAATTTCATGGTATAAGCCTGAGTGGCAGGCAACCCAAATAACCTGTTTGGGTGAATACATACAGGAATTTTAGCCATACCTTTATTCATCATTATTTTACATTTGGAATAAGTATTATACAACAGTATTGACAGATTTCACATCTTTAGGCCATGAAATTGTCATCTTTTAATTAAACAATAATTCATAGATAAATTTAATTATACAAATTTCATGTTCAAATTTTTAAATGTATCTCGGAAGTACGCTAATTGTTATTATTATTATTATTATTATTAGTATTTGGAGAGATTTGCATCTCATAAATTTTAGCGCAAAAGCAGCGTCAGGTTCTTCTGATTCCAAAGCATTGCCTGTGTACCTACATCCATACCCGAGATAAGGTCAAGTTTATATTTATCTATTATATATGCCAAGATGTAGAAGATTAACAAAATATTTTATTTTGTATATAAAGGCTGTCGGTCTTCCATAACCTAAAATTAAGATTTAATTATCAGTAAAGATGTTGAGCTACCTGTTTCATAAAAATCTATTTATCCAGATATCGGAGTTATTGATGAACATACAGTTGTAATTTTTGTCCTGGTCTTTGTGATGGCCCCTGGTGTCAAATTCCTCCCCTTCAAATTGTATAGTTAGCCAATAGTATAGTTTCTATTTTAGTTTATTTTTTTCCATACATTTTTCTAAGAAAAACCACAGGTTAAAAAGTTAGGAATGGCGTCTTTATAGACATGTAACATATTAATGAACTTAGTATTTTTCAGTTATATAGTGTATTAAGAATAATCCATGATAAGAGTTTTTATTATGTAGATAAAGGTTCTTAAAAATTCATTTGCTAGCTAATTAAAGCTTTGTTTGATGGAAAGTCATTTACAAAATGCATTTTTGAATTTTAAAAGCATATTGCATGATTCTAAAAACCTGGGCTTGATTAAGAAATTAATGTCTATCTGCAAGTTTTTTTATTTCTGAGATAAAGCAGAAGGTATAAATATGACCTCTGTAGAAAGTTAGTTTAGTTTTATAAAATTACTCAAAAGTGTATGTTGAAAGTAGATAGATTAAACTGATAAATTATTGCTAGAGTGATTAAGATAGTGTTATAAAGCATTTATCATAGTGCAATTAAATTTAAAGTTGATATGCAATTAAAAAGTTAATATTTTTAAAAATAAAGTTGAGATAGCTTAGATAGTTATAATTAGAGATTGAAGAGGTACAAACACAGGTTTGTTAATTGGATTTGATACTCTTAGTAAACTTTGTTATTTAAATAAAAGATTGAGTTAGAAAAGTTAGTTGACAACTCTTACGAAGTATTTGTTAAACTCACAATTTACTTATGTTAGAAGACGTTGTACATTCTTAATTATATGTGTAATTAGTTGATTTCGATAGAAGTTTATAAAAGCGATAGTAATTTTGTGTCAAAGTTCTACGAAAGTGATTGATAACCCTTATTGGAAATTTCGTTAATAAACAGTTCGAATTTTATGTTACGATCCTACGTTATCAACAAGAATTTAGTAATTAACAGAGTTTACGAGACAAGTAAAAGCGTACATAGTAATATCTACCATTTTTAAGTGAATACGCACATGTTTATGCATCCGATCTTGAAGGAAGAATTAAGACTTCTCGATAAACCTCATTAGAACGTTTCAATTGGATTCTAGATTATTTTTTTTGAATTGAATTACAGTAAACTATCTTTACTGTGGTGCTAATTTGTGTTGTGATTTGATTGAAGCTATTCCTGAAACAGAAACTATTAAAGCTTAATCAAAACATACTCTGCATACTCATTTGTACTAATTGATGCACAATTAACTGGATTTTGGAAAATATTTGTTTAATTGGTGATTGGGCTTTATAATTCAAGAAGCATAATCTATCTTTTATTTGGTTTGGAACTTCAGCCGAGCACCTCAAGTTGTTCTGCATTCCAAATACTGCAAAACTAACCTGTAAGGTGATGTGATACTGCACCGAACTATAAACTTTGCACCAAGGAAGGAACGTTTGCAACTGAAACGTAAGTTTTTTATGCTTCTTCCTTATAGTACTTTTTTTGGGTAATTTTCTTTAAAAACGTATTTCATATGTCATATAATTTATTGATTTGATTTATTTATAAGAAAACATGCTGATTGGGTACTTTAATCGTGAGTGAAGAGGTGCATACTTCACTAAATTTTTTCCAAATAATTTTCTTTTAGTCCATTAGACAATTTTTACATATTTTAGTAGATAGAGAAAATTAATTAAATTTCACTCTACAATTAGAATTATACATTCATTATTTTTTTATGTTATAGTCATCGAAGTACTAACCATCTTAATTTTTAATCTCATTTGTACATCTGTTTATAATTTTTTCTTTATATTTTACTGAATTTATTATTTTCAATATATGCAGTTTGTTACAACTTATCCTTTATCTATTATTTTTAATTACATTAAACCATCAACTTGCATTAATAAGCTTAATCAAAACTTTGTACTAATAAGTAAAATTTTATTATTTGATTTGTAATTTTATTTTCTTAAAGTCAGAATTTTAAAAATAACGTTTCTCTACACCAATCAATAACTCAGTAATTTTTATTTATTAATCAGTTGTTCCTTACACAAATCTTTAGTACAGAGTATTTATTTTTTTAATTTGTGTTTTACACCCTAAATAACAGCAAAGGCTACCAAATAGTATACTTGTTTCTTTTTTTATTTGAGATCGTGAACTCATCCAAGCGAGATAAAGTAGAGGTCTATAATTGCATAGGTATTACTACTATAATTAAGTGCATAGGATTTATTACTTCAACTTAGAAGACAAAATATTTTTTTTGATTGTCTGTTTTCAATGACGGGCATGGCTTGCCAGTAAATTCCACATACTGCTTAAATTAAGGACACCCTGTATATATATAGTGTGACCAGTGAAGTTCGCATCATGAGATTTTTTTTTATTAATAGCTTTATTCTAAATTTGACTTTGGAATTAATTTTTGCTTCGATTGAGATGAAAAATAACCAAACAAAAGGTGTCATGTGATTCGCATTATCTGTTAAATTTAAATTTTTTTCCAAAAAAATTCCAAAAGTTGGGTTATGTCTCAAAATATCGGAAAAAGTTATTAGAAAATGTTTTTTAGAATGCAATTTTTAGCCGATATGCAAAATTTCAGCTATATGAGATAATTTTCATTGTTTGCAAATTGCACTATTATTGCAAAATAAAACTCGAAGTAACCTTAATAAAACATTTTAGTTTTAACAATGCTTTATCCCAGACACATTTTCTTGAAAGTAGCGCCATATTAAATGTGTGTTTTTCTACAAAATCCAAATTGAGCTATTAAAATTTGGTCACATGTGATGCAAAGTTTATTTGGTTTTGATCCTGTATAAAGTAACTTCATAAAATATCTAAGTCTTAGAATGGTAGTTTGTGTAAATGTAATACACATTAATATTAAGAAAACAGTTTAATTGAAAAGATTCAAATTTTATAATAAAAAAAATCATAATATAAAAATTAAACGCATTTAAAATTCCATCTGTTTAATTAATAACAAACTATTTTTGGTATTTGGATATTAAATTAAAAACAATTCAAAAACTTAAAATTTTAAATTACATTGCTGCGCGCTTTCCACTGCGTTCAATACAAACGATTATTCTTCTTCACACATCTTTAGTGGAATTTCTGATACTTCGGGGCTTTATGTCTAAAATACAGTTTTGGATCACCGTTTCCAAATGATCAACATTACGGAAAGGTGTTTTTTGTAAACTTTTTATTTTAGGTAACCCCACAAGAAAAATTAAGTGGAGTTAAATTCGGAGACCTAGCCGGCCGGTATTGCTCCATATTACGCCCAATTACTTTGCCCCTAAATAATTCCAAAGGCGTTCTTGAACCTGTCGGGTATTGTGAATGGGAGCACCGCCACACTGGTACCACAAGTTGTGCCTTCTTTTAACAGGCATCTCGGTGTTAAGAAAACGTAGGTATTCTGCAGAATTTAAATTACATCTAAAAAAATAGGACCCAACAACTTGATTGTTTACAACACCGCACCACACACATTTGTTTTAAAGGAATACTGATCCCTGCATTTTATTATAAAATTAGGATTTTCTTGAGCCCACCATCTACAATTTTGAGAGCTAACAACGCCGTTTGAATGAATTATGGCCTCGCCGGTCCATAAAACGTAAAAGGGAAAGGATACATCTTTTTCTTTTCCCCCTGGTACCGAAAAGAAAATCTCAAACGAATGTCAAAATCTCGTTCGTTAAGAGTATTTATAAATTTGGATTTATAAGGTTTAAATTTATTTTTGTACAAAATCTTCCTTACACTATCTCTTTTAGCGCCAGCTCTGCTAGAAACATCTTTAATACTGGTTTGCCCATGTTCAACAATATCTAGGCACACATTTAATTGGACTTCTTTACTATGTTTTATAGGAATGTGAGGTTTTTTTAAATGAACTTTCCACCGATCCAGTAGATTTAAATTTCGACATAATCCTACTCACAGTTGTTACACATTTTGGCCTGGATACCTTTCATTAAAAATGTTGGCTGCTACACGATGACTTGTTTTTTCACCACATATTAATACAATTTAAATTTCTTTTTGAAAAGTTAACTTTTTTTTAATTTACTACAAAGTATTATTTAAAAGCCATTATGACAAACAGAAAGCGATTTGACTGTCATTTGAACCCAATGCATTGTCGATCTTCTTTTTTTAATTGTTTTACAACCATCTTAAGTTTTTAGTGCATCATCGTAAGGCACAATGCTAATTAATTTTTTGGAAACTGCACTTAAATCATAAACTGCTATTTTTACTTTTTTTGTAACAGCTTCATAATGGGGTTTTAAATTAAATCGCTGAAACTAGATAAACTTTTCGTAAAGTTACCCTTAAATATATCTTCTTAATGCAGATTTTACTGATGATACTGTGTACTTCGTTGTCTTAATTATAATGTGCATTACTTTTACACAAACTACCATTCCAAAAATTATATATTTTATGAAGTTACCTTATACAGGGTCAAAACCAAATAAACTTTGCATCACATGTGACCAAATCTTAATAACTCAATTTGGATTTGTAGAAAAACACACAATTAATATCGCGCTACTTTAAAGAAAATGTATCTGGAATAAAATATTGTCAAAACTAAGAAGTTTTATGTGGGTTACTTCGAGTCTTATTTTGGAATAGTAGTGCAATTTACAAAAAATGGGCAAACAATGAAAATTATCTCATGTAGCTGAAATTTTGCATTTGGGCTAAAAATTGCATTCAGAAAAACTTTTTCTATTAACTTTTTTTGGTATTTTGAGAAATAACTCAACTTTTAGAATTTTTTTGGAAAGACATTAAAATTTGACCACTACTGTTTTGGTTTCTTTTCATCCCGATCAAAGCAAAAATTAATGCCAGAATCAACTTTCGAATAAAGCTATTAATAAAAAAAAACCCAAATGATGCGGACTTCACTGGTCACTGTTATTTAGCACACGTCTAGACGGGCCCTTACGGAATCCAAAACCCTTTAAAATCTTAATCTACCTCGAAAAGAAAAATTTACAAGTTTTCACGTAAATATTGATCATAAATCCGGATCTGTAATGACCTAAATTTAATCACAGAAACTATATTTATTTATTTAATATCACATTACTGAATTTTAACCAGTTTGTTTTATTATGGATGAATGAAATCAGTTGTATAAAAATGTCCTTGTAGTAATAATTTAAGAAATTATTTTTAAAATTACGCATTTTAGTGTGTCTATTGTGCTAAAAATTTATTGAATAATTAATTATTAGTTTTTTGTTTTTATTTTACAAAAGCATAATGAAAGTGATGCGTAAATTTAGCTTGTTTAGGAGATGGTAAGGTTTTATAAATATTCAAAATGCAAATAGATATTCCAAATGTTTAATTTTTATTTGTAAATTATATTAAACTTAAGAACATTTATGAAATAAATAACACCTCA